>ML369586.1:0-21825 GCA_005239525.1 Nicotiana knightiana
TATGAGTAGCTAAGTTCTTAATCTAGGGTTTTGGTAGAACCCGTTGGGGGATAAACTTATTGTTATATTAACATAGTTTGATTGGTTGATTAATCTCTATTTGTTCAACTACGTTCTTGTTGTAGTTGATTGAAGGGCCCTCAATTAGATGTTCCTATTTATTATGTATCTACTTGAGAGAGAGTGCATATTTAGGTAGTTGTTTGAACAACATCACTCCCGGAGTATAGACGAAAGTCATAACCGAGGGTTTAGANTTATGGTAGATAGAGTGTTCATGATTGATAGAGACAACTAATTAAGCTATATGAAGTATCCGAGAAGTAAGTTCACCAACGGGGGAAACCATAACCTTAGACCTTTATCATCATTGTTTACAACACATTGTTAGTAATTACTAGTTATTATTATTGTCAGTAGAATTAGTAAAACATCACCAATTTATATTAAAAAATCTTGAGAGAATTGATTGAGTAAAAATTATGTATTCTAAAGACTTGATTGATACGTAAATTCCCTGTGGGATCGACTCTGGGCATAATACCCTGGATTATATTTGCAACGCCCGTTTAGTCTTTTATTAGACATAGCTGAGCGTGATCAGTCATGGATTCTCGAATTTGCTTTACTACGTTAGTGTGGCCAGTGGTGGATGTGCAGACTTGTTACCTTGTGTGGAAGGTCGTGGGAGCGTGACCACGGGAAGATTGTATAAGTGTGATATGTAGTCACCTGATTGAATGAAGATTTAAACCAAGTATGAAGGATGTGGTAATATCACCTATTTGAGAATTTATGCCTGGTGGGCACTCGGTTCATTTGGTTGCGGACTGTGGAAGTTTGCTCCGGTTATGATGGTTGTTCTTGTGTGTTATGGGTTATTAGAGATCCATGAAAAGGTCTATGGATGGATATAAATATGATTATGGGCTCCATATGAGTCAGATGTGTTCATTTCAGTATAGCGCTTCTCATGGAGGGGTATTAGAACATTAGATGTTATTCCATCTCCGTCCATTTCATGTAATATTATGTTGTGCCATATGAGTTGTTGAACGGCTTGATAATTTCTTATGTGTTGAGATTCCGCATAGTGATGATGTTGTGTGAGCAGGATAGCTCATGAGATTCAGATTATATATGTCGCACCTCAATTGTGCTTGAGTTTTGTAGCATATGGCTCTATCAGTCTCTCTAGGATGGTATTATGCACTTAGCGTGCTTGTGACCGATATTCAGTATTTTGTAATAATGATCAATTTAGCTCGGTTCCTTATGTGAATTTCATGTGTGGATCGGGTGGCACGCCGCCACGGGTATGTTACTTAGATCGGGTTGCACGCCGTAACAGTGTGATGTCTAGTAAGATTCTCTATATTCTATTTTGTGTGTGTTTTGTTTCCTGTTTTCTAAGGAAAGTTCATAATAGTTGTGTGAGTTGAGTAGTCCCTTCCTGAGTCATTTCTTTATGTATCGCGTTCGAGTTGTGGCCTATTAGAGCATTGTGGCATCATGTGAGACTGTTAGCCATGTCTGGGGTGACTTGTTTCCTGAGCGGTTCAGACTGGGTGAGACAAGATTTTTGGATCAGAGATCAGTGCGATAAGTTTATGTGAAGTATATATTAAAGAACAAATACCATTATTCGGTTCATAATGAGGTGATGGTTCTAGTCAAGAGGAGATATCCAATGATTTGTTAACTCTGCAGTTGGTTATGAATTTCTACACATCTCATTCGTTGTGGTGGTATCATAAGAGTTATAGCATGACCAATATGTATGTCATGAGGTGCATTGGGAGCATCAAATTCATGGAATTTTGGTTATTAAGATCAGGGAATGTCATTATGGTTAGATGAGGAATTATGCGATGTATGGTGCTAATTCAGCAAAGGCAAGACATCATGTTCTGGTACTTCGTGTAGTGGTTAATTCGGTGTTCATATGTTGGAAACAGGCCTGACAGAGAATTTTGGGTATTGGAACTGGGTTCCGAGCTTTTGTATGGATGATAAAGGATATCTTCAGATTCGATCGAGCTAATGTGCTCAACTGAGTGGTGGTAGCACAGGTAGGTGCACGAAGTATTAAACAGTGATTTCAGAAAAAATCTGGAGCAGTTCTTGCCACGTTTGAGGACGAATGTATGTTTAAGTGGGAGAGAATGTAACGACCCAACCGGTCGTTTTGAACTCTAGCTCGTCGTTCGGCAGTTTGAGACTGTGAGCAGCTTTGCTTCAAGTATATGACTCGTAGGCGTGGTCGAAATTAAATTTCGGAAAGTTCGGAGTCAATTTGGAAAGAAAATTATCATTTCGGAAGCCTTAAGTTAGACGAATTGACTAAGACTGGATTTTTGAGTAAACAACCTCAGAATTAGGATTTGAAGGTTCCAGCATGTTCGTGTGATGATTTCGGACTCGGGCGTATATTCGGATCAGGTTTTGGATGACCCGGGAGCGTTTCGGCGCATATTGTGGAAGTCAGCATTTTAGAAGTAATTTAAGTCTGGGTTGAAGTGCATTTTAATGATATTGATGTCCGTTTGGGATTCTGAGTCTGGGAGTAGCTCCGTATGGTGATTCTGGTGCTGGGAGTGCGATCAAAAGTAAATTCGGAGGTCTGTAGGTCATTTTGGACTCATTTGGCTAAAGTTAGAAATTTGAAGGTTTTAAGAAGTTGGACCGGAAATGAAAATTTTGATATCGGGGTCAGATTCCGATTCCGGAAGTTGGAGTAGGTCCGTAATGTTGAATATGACTTGTGTTAATCAGACGTGATTTGATAGGTTTCAGCATCGAATGAAGAAGTTGGAAATTTTAAAGTTCATTAAGCTTGAATTGGAGTGCGATTCGTGGTTTCGGCGTTGTTTGATGTGATTTGAGGGCTCGAGCAGGTCCATGGGATGTTATGGGACTGGGTCATGTGATTGGACGGGGTCTCGGGAGCCTCGGGTGTGTTTCCGGGTGGTTTCAGATCATTTTGGGTTGTTTTGAAATGGCTGATGCTAGTGTCTGGTGTTGTTCTTCGCGTTCGCGGGGATCCCCTCGCGTTCGCGAAGAAGGATTTGGCTTCAGCGACTTTGTTCTTTGCATTCGTGAAGGGTGCCTCGCGTTCGCGAAGAAAAAAAATCTTGTTGCGCAGGTCTGACTTCGGAGGCTCATAAGTAATTTTGAGATGATGTAAAACGAAATATTTAGCCCTTGGTGTCTAGTTTCTATAAAAGTAAACCATTTAGCATTTGGATTTGTGTACAAAGAGTTATGGTTGGTACACTACAGGGTGTCCGGGAAGATGAAGAAGAAATTTGTGTTGCACAAGGATTATTTGGGAAGCTTATATCTCGAAATCTATAAGGAATCGGGAGATGACAAAAACATAAAAGTTAGAGATCTTGGAGTCTAGTTTTCAGAATATTAAACCATTTGTCATCTGTTATTTTGTGCAAGAAGTTATGACCATTCTACTAGAGGCTGTCTCAGAAGAGTTTGGAATTATTTTTCGAGATTCTTTGTTCTTTGCGAACGCGAGGGTAGGCCCTTGAACGCGAAGAAGACTTTCCTGGCAGTGTATAAGTTTGCAAAAAATGGGTTAGGCTCATTTCATCTCATTTCCTCCATGGGAGACGACATAGGGGGGATTTTGGAGCTCCATCTTCATCATCTATGTCAAGGTAAGTGATTCCCACCTATTTCAAGTTAAATACTTGGATTTTATATATATATTTTAACATGGAAATTCATCGAAAATTAGTGAAAACTTGGGGTTTTGGTAGAAAACCTAGAAATTAGTATTTTGGATTTTGACCTCAAATACGACATGGGATTTGGAGTAAATTATATATTTAAATTCGTGAGGTTATGGGTAATGTTTATCTTCAAAAGTTTTCGAAATCCGGGCACACGGGCCTGGGGGTGATTTTTATGGACTTTTCGATTGGGGTTAGGAATTTTTATAAATTGGATTCTAATGGATATTTGAGCATATATTAATGGATTTGCGTAATTATTGGCTACTTTTGGGGAGTTGTGCATAAATTTGAGCCATCGGAAGGGCTTGGAACCCGGTTATGAAACTTCGGAGAGAGGTAAGTCTCCTTTCTAATCTTGTAAGGGGTAATTGTCCCCATAGGTGAAATAATCAATCATGTTCAACTATTTGTGGGAGCTATGTACACACGAGGTGACGAGAGTCCGTGCATAGCTACTATTATGCTTATGTCCGGGTAGTCTAGGACCCAAAAGCATATTTTATTTGCCGTACTTGTAACTTTACTGATATATTTAAAAATGTTTAAACCTTATCAAACTTGGCAAATGAATTTCTAGAAAATATTTAAATACTATATTCGTGACCATTAAAAGAGAATTTATCACTTCCTTGGGTAATCGTTTTCCTGATAAAGTCTGGATTTACTGTTTGAATGTGTGTATCTATGAGTACATGCATCGCATGTATAATTCGCGAGCGGGGTAACTCTATTATTTATATGAGTACCTGCGTCGCAAGTATAATTCACGAGCGGGGTAACTCTATTATTTATATTTGACCGCGTCGCATGTACGATTCGCGAGCAGGGTAATAGATGCATCTATGATTCGAGTCGTTCGATCCTTCGGCAGTGCACATTTTATTATTGTTGGTTCGAGCCGTTCGACCCTCGGCATTTCCTGCGCATGATATTTGTTGGATACCATCTATGATTTGAACTGTTAAATTGCCTTAAGATATAAGTTACTAATTGAAATGACAGAAATTGGGATTTATAATTTACGGAAGAAGTTGTCCTTTCCTCTTGTTATTTGTCATTTGGTAATAACATCCATGTTTGACATCACACTTGATTATATTAATTTTACCTCTAGTAAGAGTCAAAGTCGACCTCTCGTCACTACCTCTTCGAGGTTAGGCGGGATACTTACTGGGTACATGTTGTTTTTTCGTACTCATACTACACTTACTGTGCATTTTGTTGCGCAGGCACATGTATGTCCATCGGCCTAGCTCGGCGTAGCGGCATGGTTGATATGGAGACTTAGGTGAGTTGAACCTCCCGAGACGACCGCAGCCAGCAGAGTCTTCTTCAGAGTATTGTGTTGTATTTTTCCAACTGTCCATTTGTATTTCGGATGGTTATTGTATTTCATTTGCTTCCTAGAATTTTCTCATGCACTTGTGACACCGGGTTCTGTGATGACTAGGGTATTTATTCATTATTTAAATTTGTTAAATACATTATTATTTACTTAATGGAAGTTCGTTAATTATCATTTAATGTAGTGAAAAGGAATGAGTTCAAGAGTAATAAAATAAAGATTTAGTTAACTCCTTTGTGTTGGCTTACCCGACAGCGGAGTCCGGCGTCATCACGACCTTTATTGGATTTGGGTCATGACAGCTAAGCACCTCTCGGGACTCTGCTAATACCAATGTCTGAATTTGCATAAGAAGTGTAGAACTGTAGTATGAGTACACTTGGCCCATGTACTCCGTAAGTGTCAAGCCTAACCCGACGAGGTAGTGACAAGGCTAAGACACGACACCTATAAATAAATTTGTGCAGTTATATGTAAAAAAAATAATAAGATGACAAGTAATTCATCAAGTACAATAATATGTTACTAACATGTGAGAGAGATAATAAATACGTAAGTAAAGGAACATAAAATGAAACAGTAATGGAAAGTGTTATTGAGTAAACCACAACTCATGCTTTTTCAACAACTCTATGCAACCCTCAAAGTAAATTAGGAAACCACAAAGCCAAATTCACAATCTGAATAATAAAGTAAAGAACAATGAAACCAACAAATGACACGGCATAACCCTTCGTGCTTTTACTCTCATCCTCATAACATAATATAATAGCAAGCGCATAAACACCCTTCACGCATATCCTCACTTTCTCTCAAGCACGAAAATACCCTTCGTGCAACGATATTAGATATATGCACAAAGCACAAAAACGCCCTATCACTCTTCCTCACAAGAACGACATCACCTATAACACCTTGTAAATCCGGATTAGTTATGGTCGCGTTAAATGAGTATTAATGTGACCTTTAAGACATGTGAAGTCCTATTGGGATGAGTATGGATGAAAACCGTTCTTTTAGAATCAAGACCGATCATGAGGTGCATAAAATTTGATAGTATCAACTAAGTTTATGGGAGGTACGTCTTATAGCATTAGTCAGTGCAAGGCCATGAAAACTCACGGCCATACACAGTGCAAAGCCATAAAAACTCAGTTCCTTAGGGCATCAACCTCAGCGCCCCAAAAAGTGCAAGGCACTGTCCAAGGCATCTCCTCAACGCCCTAGACAATGCAAGGCACTGTAATTTTGGCGCCTCTGATGGCGCCTTGCACGGTGATTTTGGCGGCGCTGACGATGCCTCACGTCGGCGAGGTTTAACCGTGCTATTTTCATTCCCCCACACCCTAAAAATGAAAACCTACTCTAGAAAGGGAATCTCTCAAGAACCTAACTTCCCCAAGGTCCCTACATCATCCAAGGTAAGTTCTAACGATGATTCTCATTTAATTTCAATTCTGAAACACCTTATTAACATGGGTAAAGTCTTCTACTCATCAGATATTCGATCGAGACACCATTTTTGAGAAAGGAAACCATAGAACTCGAATTCAAAAGGAGTGAACTTCGAAAAAGTTATGCTTCTACTCTCTAATCATTTATAACTATGAACTGATGAGTTTTTTGGAGAATAGTAAATGGGTTTGATAAAGAGAACCGTAAGAACTATGCTAGGGTTTTGGGTTGTTGACTTATGATTGTTATAAACATTTGGGTGATGAGAAATGGTGTTAGTTAAATCAATTTGGGATTATAGATCACCAGGAATTAGTATAATGAGAATAAGGTGATGATAACACCATTAATGAGGGCTATGAGGCTTTACGCCCAAAAGGTATTTGATAACATTCCAATGTTACCAAAACATGAGCACTAGTGCTAGTATTGGTTCCTCTTGATATATATTGACATAGATTATCATTGAAAGAGGCGATGAGCATTGTGATACACTTAAAAAGTAAAGCGTCAAGGTATGTGAGGCTAACTCTCTATGTTTGGGAATGTTAATAATTCTCCCTACAATACGTTTCCTTTATGACGTTACAAGTTTCCTCAGAAATATAGTTAATCCTAGTTCCTTGGATAGTTGCAGAACTTTTATTCTGTAGCTTCATAACTCGTTCATGACTTCCATTCTGAATGTTGTGAGCTCAGCGCATATTCAATATAGACTTGGGTTTGATGTCCCCGAGCCTTAGTATAGCTTACTCAACATGTCATAAACAGTTGAAGTTTCAGTGTTCATAATCAGTTAAAGAATACATGTCTAAGTCTAGTCCTATTCAGTATTTTAGTATTATGTAACTCAGTGTGATTCAATATTTTAGTATCATGTATTGCAGTATGATTCTCAGTTACTGATTTAATTCACTAGATGTTGAACACCTGTATTTGGGCCTGAGGCTGCAGTTAATGCCTTATGTACCTTTGGTCCTATGGCCGCAGTTAATGCTTTATGCATCTTTGGGCCTGAGGCCGCAGTTTATGCTTTATGCATTTTTGGGCCTGAGGGCGCAGTTTATGCTTTATACAACTTTGGGCCTAAGGGTGCAGTTATATATACGTATACTTGGGCCCGAGGCCGCAGTTTGTGCACAGATACATTGGTCCTGAGGCCGCAGTTTATTTATTCAATTAAACAGGTGATTCATCATTCAGACGAGGGAGTATTCATATCCTTACTTCCTTTGTTCAATTCAGTTATCAATTATCAATTATCAGTTATCAGTTATTAGTTATTATTTAAGTTTTAGTTTCAGCAATTATCATTTAAGTTTGTTGTTATCAGTTATAAGTTATCAGCTCAGTTTTAGTTTCAGCATTTACAGTTCTTTCTTTAAGTTGCTTTACATACTAATGCAATTCAAATGTACTAACGTCTCTTTTGCCTGGGGCCTGCATCTCACGATGTAGATAATGATTTACAGGTTGACGATTCAGATCGATAGAGTTCTCGTACCAGCTATTTGGTGAGCTCATGTTCTTTCGGGGAATTATCATTACTTTATAGTCTTCAGTATTTTTAGAGTCAGTGTTTTCAGTACTTCATGAGAGGCTTCATAGACTAGAGTAACAGTTAGACAGAGTCACAGTTTTTTCATGTTAAACATGTTGAGTACAAATATGTTCAGACTTGTATTAGTGTTTCCACGCTTTGATTTATATCATTCAGAATTTCAGTATATCAGCATGTGTTAGTTTATCTTCCGCATTCAATATGTTATGATATCACATGTTGATTCAGCCAGCCAGTTGGTTCGCTCGGTCACATGTAGTTAGGCACCGAGTGTCGTGTTACGTCCAGGCCCAGGTTCGGGGCGTGACAACACCCTTCGTACATTTCACTCTTCCTCACCAAGCATCGCATATAACATAGTACCAAGAAAGGTGAGAAGCATAAACAACATCAAGATTAACATTTGAACATAACTCGCCATATAAAAATTTACCAACACTTTGGCACCAACAACCAATTCAACAATTCAACGATCTCAATGCTCAATATCTCAATAAGTTAAATATAGGAAATAACATGAATACTATGATAAATTAAGGAGTTATACATTCTATCTAAATAATGGAAGACATAATACATAGAGTAACATGGAATAAATAAGGCTAATTCTACTCGCGCTTATCCCATGGCCAAAGCATATACACTCGTTACCTTGTATATATGTTGCCCTCAACACATAGATCATGCAGAAAATTGACTCAATTACACCCTAATTACCTCAATCAAGGTTAACTAAGACGCTTACCTCTTTTTGGCACACAATCAACAATCCAACACAACTTTCCCTTTAGAATAAACCTCCAAACCATCCGAATCTAGTCAAATATTATTCAAACAAATCAAAACAAACTTTAGAAACTACCCTCGTATGAAAAAAGGTTTGATCTTTAACCTAATTGAAAAATCAACAAAAAGTCAATCCAACTGCACGTGGTCGAAATCCGAAATTAAGACCATATCCCGATTATCCATTCACCCGAGTCTAGATATGTGATTTGTCTTAAGATCTGACCTTAATTTGATGTCAAAATCTCAATTTTATAAAATCTCTAGTTTGTACCCAAAACCCCTAATTTCTACTCTATAAATCTTAGATTTGATAATGAAATTCATGAAAAAGTAATAGAAATTGAACAAAAATAAGTTAAGATTGCTAACCTATGAAGTTGGTAAGAAATTGCTCTCCAAAAATTGCCTCTATGGAATCTAGGTCTCAAAAAGAATGTAAAATGAGAGAAGTCCCCTAATCCCAATCTTTTACCTAGTTGTAGATATCTCAATTGTGAACGAGGCTCGCAAAAGCAAACTACTGATTGCAAATGTGGTCGGTGTCTGAGCCTCCTAGATGTCACAAATGCAACTTACGCTTCGCATTTGCGAAGGCCTTGCCTTTCGCAAAAGCGAACCAAACCTCGCAAATGTGAAGTTGTTCCTTAGCTCCCCAATGTCGCAATTGCGACCCTTCCCTTACAATTGCGATACATGTCCATTCGCAAAAGCGAATATGACTTCACAAACGCGAAGTACACATCCCCTTCCTTATCTTCGCAAATGTGAGGCTCGCATTTGCAAACAGGTCCTTACAAATGCGAGACCTGCATCCCAACACACCCACAATCCTTCAGGTATGCAAAAACAGTCTGCAACGTATCCAAAACTCACCTGAGCCCCTCGAGCTCCATTCTGAACATTCACAATTATTTAACATCATACGAACTCAAGATTTTTAAAGTTCACTCAATTTCTAACTTTTCACATAAAGCATCGAAACGGCCTCGGGTCATCCGCGACCATATGAAACTAGCGGAATCGTCAAAATACTAATCCGAGGTCATTTACCAAAAATGTTGACCGTGGTCAACTCTAGCCACTTTCAAAGTTAAAATTTACATTTTCTTAAAAATTTTGCATTTACACTTTTCGAAAAACGATACGGACAACGCACACATGTCATAAATCATCAAAGAAAGCTATGACAGGTCTTGAACCATAAAAAGGAGAGTTAGTACTCAAAATAGACTATCGATCATTATAATCTATTGCATAATTATCTTGAGATTGATATAGGTAAACAAAGCTTCAAATCCTACATCGCTCTGATAATGTGCTTCTGCTGTTGAAAAAAGTTAAAAGAAAAAGTAAAATTGTTTAAAACAAATGGAAGCTGATGTACATCAGGAAAACGAGGTGAAGCTTCCTTTAGTTTATGTACTTTGAAAGTGTCATTCGCTTACATTCCTTGGACATTTTCAATTTTTTTTTTTTCTTAAAAAAAGAAAAAGCTTAGCAATTATAATGGTATGTTAAATGTACGAGGTACGTGAAGTCACGAGGGGCGGATCCACCCCTTTAAGAAGGTGTGGCATGGCATCCGGTAAAATGTTTAAAATTTTATATACTTATGTTGTGATTTTCTTAATTTAGGTTAATTATCTAAACTATCACCCGCAACCGTAAACTACATAAAAATGTCATGGTTGGTAGACCTTTTTGAAAGTTTTTCTCGCGTGTAAAATTCAAGTTGAATTTATCTTGAACCTTGTCTGACTTTCTCTTTTCTTTGGGCTTTTATTTCCTTTTGTTCCAGTCATTTCCCTTTTCGGCTACCACCCAATTTCTATTTGTCGTTTTATTATTATTATTTTTTATTTTTTCTATTGTATTATTTTGTATGTGATCTCTAGCAAGAACACACAAAAAAGAGACTCCTAAACTTCAAAATTATATAAAATAAGCAATCCTCTTAAATTAAATTTTTGAATTTTCTTCTTTGAAATCCAAACAATTGGGTCTTAATGAGAATTCTGGATTGAGATCAAATTTTTTTCATCTTTTTTATTATATCATAAAAATTTGTGTTATGTGATGGTTGTTAGATATAATTTAAATCACTTTACTATAATTTCGTAAGCATTTCTTACAAAATATGTGATTTATGATTTTGATTTATGAGAAATTGTAGTTGATCTAATTTATGCTTATGGGGTATAATTTATCAATGGAAAATGAAATTTTCTTATTCTGATTGAAGTAATTCTCTTTTTGAATATGTTATCTTACTTGTGCAAATTAATTTTTAATATACAGAAAAGATGTAATTTCCCAGTAAAAATGTTGATTTTACTTATATTGTTATACTAAAGGTGTGATCCTATTTTAAAAATCTAATCACATTTTTTTTATATCGAGACGTAATTTTTAAATTTTTAAATTAAAATTACCTATTAGGTTGACCCGAATCAACTCAAAAAAAATCGAATAAACGTTCTTAATAAATTTTATATTAGTCATTATAAAGTATATATTAAAAAAAATTATGGCACCCGCCAACTTCAAATCCTAGATCCGCCTAAAGGTGCTGCTATCTTTGTCAATTCACCCCAAGGAAAACTAGTAAAGACCATAATACTTTTTTCTCACCCAAAAATATTAGTACCTATTAGCGTTCCCATTTAAAAGATAGGAGGGAATGTTATTTCTCAACCCTTAAAGGTTCGGGGCAATGGAAATTATTCTTGTTTTCTAAGAAAAAATTATTGGAAAATGATATGGGTAAAGTCGGAATAAGACAAATAGAATCCGCGAATTTTTTAAACTGTCAAACGTCAATCAAGTCCTAAATTATTATTAACAAACCTCCTTTCTTGTAGAAATTAGCATAAATCTAATTTACAGCTTCCAAAGTATGAAATTTTCAAAGGAAAACAAAGTGAAAAACGTGAATGAAACGGACTGATTTCGCAATGTTTGTAATAAGTAAACCAAGGGTAGAATATATAGCTTTTCAATAAATTATTCATCAGTGTAGGAAGCTTGAATTTTTATTAAGAAAATCTAAAATATAAAAAAATTAAATACACGAAAAAAAACAAGGAAATTTACATAAAAGATTAACCCCGATCCGCCCATGCTTGCTTTGGTTCCTGACACGATAAGTTTTCAATATTTAAAATTTTCCAAAACTTTTCAAAACCTAAGTAGTGCTTAAAGGATAATATTGCCTATTGACGTGATTTTTTAATAACCACAAGATAAAGGTATAGTTGATCAGGGGTCCATAACCTATTAGATGTTTCGTATTCAATTAATACTATTCTAGAATACGAAGTGTTTCTGTCATACTTAATAATAAGCAATTTTGGAGTTTTCTCAATTAAAAAAGTATTTACGTTGTATTTAGTTTGACTTAATACTATGGAAATCTTCGATTAAGTAATAGAGGAATCTCGCATTATTACTACAACGTCCTGTGGTGATTCTATAATATGATGTTCACTCTTGTTCATTTTGAAAAACCGATAACCCTTATCATTTCTTAATATTTTGATTTTATAATAGTAAAAGTTACTTTTTCAATTATAATAACTAAAAAGTGATATAATAAAATAATCATATTATATATTGTGTTTTAAAGGGGTGCTAAGCCAATAATATACAAGTAAACTTGGCAAGAGAGAGTACAACAGGAAAGCAAGGTCCATGTCTTCACTTTCTATCACAATTAAAAAAAAAAAAAAAAAACGAACGCATATAAATTAGGCCACGTAAAGTCTGTACACAACGCAAATTCTCTCGAGAATTCTTTCCAGACGCCAACCGCAAGAGGTACTCTCCTGTTATAAGTTAAGATTCAACAAGAACTGAATGGCAGGGCAATCAAGAAAATGGATGATTTTAGTGGCGACCATATGGATTCAAGCATTCACTGGAACAAACTTCGACTTTTCAGCTTACTCGTCGCAGCTGAAGGCTGTTTTGGGAATTTCACAGGTGCAGTTGAACTACCTGGCGACAGCGTCGGATCTTGGAAAAGCTCTGGGATGGTCATCTGGGTTGGCTTTGATGTATTTCCCGTTGTGGTTCGTCTTGTTCGTCGCTGCTTTCATGGGATTCTTTAGTTACGGGATTCAGTGGCTTGTCATTCTTGACCTCATTTCCTTGCCTTATTTTGTGGTTAGTATTATTTCTCTCTCTTTTTTCTTTTTTTCTTTCCTCTTCATTTACTCTATCAGAATTAGTTCTTGAGTTTAAATTGAAAAGATAATTATAGTTAACTAACTGTCCATAAAGAATGAAATTAATAAGTTGCAAAATAAGTTAAATCTTTAAGTCTTGTGTTCTAAGTTTTTTTTTTCTTTTTTATATTAGTATTTTTTTCTGTTTCTATTGGTAATGCTATCTTTTTAATTGTCTAATCAGATTTTTTAATTCTTAATTCAATCTATACTTATGTTAATATTTTTCAAAGGAATTGATTTCGTTGGCTTAATTTTTTATTTAAATAGTTCATGTAGTGTCAGAATTCAGGAATTTGATATTATTATAGTCCGAAAAGGTCCAAAATTCAGTGCATAACAAGAAAATTTAAAACCATTTTGTTGTCTTTTTGTGATTTAAAATAGTTCCTGCAGTGTCAGAATTAAGGAATTTGATATTATTGTAATCCGAAAAGGTAAGTGAATAACACAATTTTTTAAAACCAGTCCAAAAAACAGTAATAACCCGTGCTATCCTTTTTTTTTTTTTTTTTTGCCCCTTTTTTCATTTGTGTTTTAGTTACCTGCAAGGGTCGTAAATATACGAATTTTAGTTATGTGACGTATTTAAGCATGAATATCTGTTTCTTTTCCCTCTTCCTTTTCTTATCACAAACAAAGATATATATCAGTAATATGTTGGTCTAATCAAGCTGTCTTAATCACATAATTATTTCCAAAAAAATATTACATTTTATATTTGATATATACTTCTTTCGTCCCAATTTATGTGACTATTTGTGTTTATTGAGAATCGATTTGATTAAATTTTAAAATTAATTTAATTAGAGTAATTTAATATTTTAAAATTAAACTACTTTAAATATTCAAAATATATACGAAAAGTACTATAAGTTACAATTCTTTTCATAATAATATAAAGAAAAATATATCTTAAAGTATTAAAAAATTCAGGTAGTTTAAATTTCGAAAACAAAAGCTACTCACATAAATTAGAACAGACGAAGTACTTATTTTGTTCAGGGGTTTGAAATTTATTTTCATCGAACAGTAAAAATTGAAAATACTCGTAAGCTTGAAAACATAAAGTTTTCCTAATAACTCATCTTATTTTTTTGGTCCAAAGTTCATAAATCTCCTACCTTTCTTGTTCTTACTATGAATTTACTCAAAGGCTACGAAAATTCTAGGATTTCCCACATATAACATACGTATTGCTTGCATCATCAATTTATTTAATATAGGCCCTTTTTCTATTTCATGCATGTATTTTCTGTTATTTATGGCTAAAAAGAATGAATTTTGTCATGCTCCAAGAACCACAAAATTCAAAATATTCTTTGATTAGTTTCCAATAAAAGTATATTTATTCTTATCCAAGTAACTCCATGCATTTGATTACTCTCTTTCCTCGTAGCTTTGGGAAGCTTCCTGAAGCAACGACCTTCCCAAATCAAGGCCCATACCATCCTCCTTTTCCTGTACCCAGTAGCGAAGGTAGGATCTCCACGAAGGGGTTCAAAAAGAAAAAAATTAAAAAAGATTATACTTAGTAAAAATTGAACAGATCATTTTACAAAGATTTTGAACCCCCTTAACCACTAAACTACACTTTTTGATTGTGTCAAAGAGAATCAAAACTTAATATATACAGATAAAACATAAATTTTTCCTTATATATACAGCGTAATTTTTCGACGAAGGGGGTTCAAATGAATCCTCTTCTGCCCCTCTAAATCCGCCCCTGCCTGTACCCTACCTTGAATTTTCTCATGGAGGGCATCTATATAAGAGGCCGTAACCAAAATATGATATTTTTGACTTAAATGATCGAAATGCGTGAAAAAATTTTTTAGTGACCAAACATATAGCACTATTTTAAAGCGCGTTATACCTTGACGTCCGTTTTGAACGTAAAGGTATAGGCGCCCTTTAAAAGGAAGTTTCACATAAACTGACGTTAACGTTAAAAGAGTGATATACCTTAACGTTCAAAATGGACGTTAAGATATAGCACGCTTTAAAAGGACGCTATATGTATTTTGGTCGCTAAGTTTTTTTTCCACGTATTTCGATCGTTTGAGTAAAAAACGACCATATTTTGGTTCCGGACTTATCTATATAATCTTATTTGTGATATTTTTAACTTCATATGTTAATAGTTTAAGATAATAATTGCAAACCCAATGTTTTTCTTGGGTATTTATTAATTACTATAATCTTTACTTCCTTCTTGCTGAGCTTGTATGTGAATTCCTTTTTTTTTTTTGTTCTAAAGTCTCTGCAGTGTGGAGTATGTATTTTCCTTCTTCTTGAGCTGGTATGTAAATTCCTTTTTCTTGTTCCAAAGTCTCTGTGTGGAGTATGTATTATAATATTACTTGTTCACTATAAAATATACTTCCTGCATTTTAATTTAGGTTAGTTTATTTAATTGAGCACGAAATTTCAGAAAAAATAAAAATTTAATGTTTGTGGTCCTTAACAAGTTATAACATTTATATTATTATAATTCTTTTGAAATTTGTGGTGTTAAATATGCTAGAGTATTTGTATGGCTATAAAAGTTTTTCATTATGAATAAACGAAAAGTAAAGTTAAACTGTTTCAAATTTAAAAAGAAGTCATTCATTTTTGGAATAGTCAAAAAATTAAAGAAAATAGTTTCGGGATGGAGTATGATTTAGTTGAAAATAATAGGAAAAATTTAACAGAGCATAAAATTACAGATTTTGCAGACAGCGTGCGGCGTAAATTCGCGACACATCCTGTATGCATTACGCCAACATTGAAACATGAGAAAACGACATCATATAGCCGCTCTTAAAATAATAGCTGAAAAAATATATATATTTTGTATACATATATAAAATTTATATAATTTCCGGCTACCAAATATTCATGGTTTATGGCTCGGACTAAAAATATTAATATTCTTGAAACATCCATTCGGAAGTGGTCCACATTATTCTACAAATAAAAAGAGTTAGAGAAGAAAGCTGAAAACTCCAAGTTCTTCTTTTTCCATTTTCTTTTTTCGGTCTCTCTCGTTTTAGAGCATATTCTCTGTTTTTTTTTCGATGAATAGTTCTTATCGACATTTCCGATGTAAAATATGAAGGAAAAAAGAAAAAGGAATATTTGGTTTTACTCAAGTTAAGGATAATATTCTTAGAGGGAAAGTTTTTCCTCGTAGCTTAAGACAAAAGGGATCAAAGAGACACCTGTCCTCCTCTCACTTTGTTCGCTCCTCTGAAAGCTCTCTTTGAACTGCATTTTGGGGAATGGTCTTACACTAAACCTTCCCTATTCCTTTCGTCCGTGAACTTACCTTTCATCGTCCATTTCAACCATTAGTTACAAATCCCCTAACAACTAAAATCATTTTCTTCTAAAGAAAAAATACAATAACAACAATTCATTTAAGCTCATCTAAGTTAATATTATGTATAACAAAATAAAAAAAAAATTATAATTTCTGCATATAAACAACAATAACGACAACAACAATAATATACTCAGTAAAATTCTGTTAGTGGAGTCTTCGAAGAATAGAGTGTACGCAAATCTTATCCTTACCTCGAAAAGGATAGAGGGGTTGTTTCCGGGAGACTCTCGGCTCAACAGGAGAGAAAATAATATCAGAAAATAAACAAGAGAAAAGACATGTAACAACAAAAGATGCCAGGATGAAAATAATAACGAAGAAGTGGAAGGACGATAACATAAAACTATGCAAAACAACAATGTGAACACAACATAGACCGCTAACAACCCTACACGAAACTCTATCAGACTACCCGGTACAAAGAGGGAAGAACTCTCGAAAAATAATATTTTTTTAATATATTTTTCCGTTTTAGTTTAATTTTTTTATTTTTCGGTTTAAAGATTCAAAATTTTACAAATTCCAAAGTTATGAGTTCGGAAGTCGATGTGTTTGGAAGTTTAAGGGTTTAGAAATTATAAAGTTTACCGGTTCGAAATTTCGCGGTTTCGAAAGTTTAGCCGTTTGGAAGTTTATGAAATTTGTGTGTTCGGAAGGTTGATGATTCGAAAGTTTATGACTTTATGTTTATTATATCTAAATTATTTATGAATACTCTTGAGAAGTCATTTTCCTTAATTTACGTACCAAACACCGGAAAATGAATAAGATTACTACTTGTTTTCCAAGAAAATATTTTCTTGAAAAACATTTTCCACAGAAAACATTTTTCGTTATACCAAACACACCCTTAATCTCAACCAATTAGTATCACCTAAATTTTGTTTTAATTTCTTCCATCTTAGGAGGAATCAATCAAATTATTTATAAGATAACGGAAGAACATAAAAATATATTGTTATTGGTTTCATGTTGCACTTGTTTAGTGCTTGTAAATATGTCACCTCGTTTTGACTAATTGAGTCATTGTTGCAGGTATTTTTCCTTTGCTTGTTAGCTGGATGCAGCATCACTTGGTTCAACACAGTTTGCTTTGTTCTCTGCATAAAAAACTTCCCTTCTAACAGACCATTAGCACTTGCACTCACAGTGAGTTTCAATGGAGTTAGTGCAGCCTTATACAACCTCGCTGCGATGGCTATAAATCCTTCTTCTAGTCATATTTACCTAATTCTCAATGCCTTCATTCCCTTAATCACCTCAATTGCAGCCATTGTCCCAATCCTGCGACAACCCCCTATCGATTCCCTGACATCTGATGCCATCAAACACGAACAGCTCATATTCGTTGTACTAAATTTCCTAGCTGCAATCACTGGCCTCTATCTTCTCTTTGTCCATTCGACAGAGTCATCAACGGCTCGTGTAATTTTTGCTGGTGCAATTTTACTACTTGTCATTCCATTGGGAATTCCAGGCATTGTTTATGCAAGGAAATGGTTTAAAAAGAAAATTTCTTCAAGCTTTCCCCTTCAAGGATCCGGCTTACTACTCGTTGATGCTGATGATCTTGAATTTCATAAAGAGTTACTCAGTCGCGAGAATAGCCAGATCAATGTAATGCCCTACGGTGCATATGGTGATGGACCGACTCTGACACTAAGCCTTGCGAGGATTATAGGCACCGGTGGAGCTAGTGATCAAGGATGTTGTGAAAAAATAATTGGGAAGGATCAGTTATACATGCTTGGAGAAGAACACAAGGCAGGGTTGCTGGTTAAAAGATTGGATTTTTGGCTGTACTATCTTGCATACTTTTGTGGAGGAACAATTGGGCTTGTGTATAGTAACAATCTTGGCCAAATAGCAGAGTCACTTGGACATAGTTCAATGACTTCCACTCTCATCACACTTTACTCATCCTTCTCTTTCTTTGGCCGCTTGCTCTCTGCAGCTCCAGATTTCATCAGATTGTAAGTTAAAGTTTACTTTTCCTCTGTTTTCTTATTTTCTTTTGGTTGTATGAAGGGGTGGATGTGGAAGAAGGGAATGGATCATAACATTCTGCATATTGGCTTTGGTTTTATTAGGCGTTGAGACAGATTTAGGGAAGGTTCTATTGTTCAATTGAACCCATTACTTTCTATAAATTAAAAAATTTCAAATTGTATACATATAATACCATCATACTCATTCTGAACCGACTGACGCTACACCCTAGCGTGCCATAAATGTAGATATGATGATTTGAATTGAGATGGGAATTAAATGAATTTTGCAGGAAACTGTATTTTGCAAGGACAGGTTGGCTAGCCGTTGCATTAATTCCAACACCAATAGCATTCTTTTTGCTAGCAGCAACAGGAAATGAGGCAGCAATCCAAGCAGGAACAGCTCTAATTGGATTGAGTTCAGGATTCATATTTGCTGCAGCAGTGTCAATAACATCAGAACTATTTGGACCAAATAGTGTTGGAGTGAACCACAACATTCTCATCACAAACATCCCTATAGGATCACTCGTCTATGGTTTTCTTGCTGCTCTCATTTATGATAATAATGCTGTTGCTCCCACTTTTGCACATCAGATGATGACTGATACAGTGGTTTGTATGGGGAGGAAATGTTATTTGTCAACTTTTCTCTGGTGGGGTTGTCTTGCTCTCTTAGGACTTGTCTCGAGTGTGTTGTTGTTTATAAGAACTCGGCCTGCTTATGATCGATTTGAGCAAAATAGAAGAGTAAATTTGTTGGATTGATGTTGATCATGGAGTGTAGCCAACAATTATTTTTGAAGAGTTTAAGTGGGTCTATCAACAGTTGGGCTAGAAAATTTTCTTTGCTCTGGGTTCTCTGGACCTCCATTAAAACATGTGTACAAATTGTTTTGAGGGGCTAGTTGCATCATTGGAACATCATGGATTCTACTCTTTCAATGGTAGAAATGATTCAAAAGATAGACCCTCTAAAAGGGTTACTATTTAGAAATTATTTATGAATTTTAGTTTTTTAGTTTAATTTTTTAAGATAGAAATATTTCGAGTTATCCTGAAGTTAAGATTTTTAGGACTCGTTTGGCCATAGATTTTGCCAAAATATAGTTGAGTTTATTTTTTTGGCAAATATATGTTCATAAATTTTATCCAGATTTTGGCAAATTCTCAAAATCCAAAACCCAAAACCCAAATCACAGATTTAGCTCAGTTTTGGTCCACAATATTACTATTACATATTTTAAAATTGTTCCAAACTTTTTGTAGTTTATAAAAGAGCCCACCATTTATTATTTTGTAACAATGTTGCTTCGTCTTCTCTTTTATCTGATAGTGTATTATATAGTTCATTATAAAAATGATAATTTTGTACCAAATTTATTTATGTTCAAAGCTATGGTTTGTGTTAATACAATGAATGTTATTGATGAAGGTACTGTTGGGTATTTGTGATAGTTTTTAGAACTTGTGGATATAAGTCATGTTTCATGTCTTTTCAAAAAAAAAAGTGAAATATGTTTTGAAAACTTATGTCCAAACATATTTTCATCTTCAAATTAAACTTCACCCAAATTAGATTTTTCAAAATAAATTTGGGAATTTATGGTCAAACACTATCTTAGTTTAAAATTTCAAGATAAATAAATACTGACTAATCTCTAAGTAGCATTCATGAGAATGACTATCTGTGCACTTGCCCCTTTTAATGACGCATGCCGTTTACATTCACAGGCCTATCAAAGGAGAATGACACAAATAGGATGCTTTCGTGTTAGTATTAAATAGCGTGGATTGGCCAGTTTTTAGATTGCTAATTGAAAAATAGTGTTTGCAAAATAACTGAAAAGTAATCATTGCTTAATACAGAGATGAAACTTGAACAAAAATATCCTTAGCTGAAACATGAAAATATCTAGCATAATGCTGGATTTCTAAACTCCTACGTGTAAAACTCTAGCATATTAGGCTAGAATTCCAGCACATTATACTGGAATTTCAAACGTAAAAATTCGAACTCCAGCATATTATACTAAAAAAATTCGAATTTAACAATGTGTAAATTTTATTTTCACATTAAAAAGTGACTAAAGTTTGATCAAATTTAAAACTACGGCTAATTATCAATAGGTAGTTGGAAATCAGACTAACTCCGGTAACAAAGTTTTGAGAAAACAGTCTCACACCAAATTTTAAAGGAGGCTCGCTAGAATTTCAGCAAGTTATAATCCTGACAATCTCTAGAATTTTCAGCCACCATGTTAAGAAAATCTAGTGATCGTCATGATTTTGCCACAAATCTTGAAGGATCACCAGTATTTTTCAGTATTACGGCTGAATTCCTAATGCTTCAAAATTTTGGTGATTGCCATAATCGCCTTTTAGAGTTCTGACCAACGTGCTTTAAAATTCTAGCCTCGGGGCTTATTTTCCAAAGACTTTTACAGCAATTGATATGCAAAAGAAGACTCAATTTAATACACACTATTAAAAATTTGGTGAAAAGCGACCAAATTTTTGCGACCAAAACCGGTCTGTCGGAAAAAGCAACCGCAGTTGGTCGCTAAATTGAAGAAAATTCTTAAAAAATAATTGTAAATATATTAGCGACCAAGTTTGGTCGCTAATTTGGTCAAAATATTGACCGGACTGGTCAGACCTTCTTGGTCAAAGAAATGTTGAATTTAGCGACCAACTTTGGTCGCTAAAATGGGACCGAATTATAAAATTTTAATAATTATATTATTATTTTAAAAAAATTATTTAATAATAAAATTTAAAATTAGCGACCAAAGTTGGTCGCTCTTGAAAGGAGAAGAAAGTAGAGACCAACTTTGGTCGCTAATCTGGAACCCAGATATATAAATTTAATAATTATATTATTATTTAAATAAATTATAAAATATAAATAAATATAATTTAAAATTAGCGACCAAAGTTGGTCGCCTTTAGAAGGGGAAGAAAATAGAGACCAACTTTGGTCGCTAATATGGAACCCATATATATAAATTTAATAATTATATTATTATTTAAATAAAATAATAAAATATAAATAAATATCATCTAAAAGTAGCGATCAAAAATGGTCGATTGTAAAAGGGGAAGCAGATAGAGACCAACTTTGGTCGCTAATCTGGGATTCAGTTCTAACGTTTAACCATTATATTATTATTTTAAATATTATATAAAATATAAAATAAATCTGATTCAACTTTAGCTAATTTTAATTTCTGGATAATTGGCAACCAAAGTTGGTCCTTTTTCAGGTAAACATTGGTCAAAATTAAAAATCACTTTTATATTTACTATCTAAATAATATAAATGTAATCCGTTAA
>ML369587.1:0-16922 GCA_005239525.1 Nicotiana knightiana
ATTTCTTATCTTCCCCCAACCCCTTACTTTGATGGTTCTTCTTTTTCTTGTGAAGTTAATATAGACAAAGAACTCGGTGATGATGACCTGAAAAGGCTCGAGGATATGATGAAATGCATTTTGGAACAACAGGAGGAGCTACAACTACGGGTACAAAGGCAAGATGAAACTATTCGAAACTTGGAGGCTCAAACGAGTCAACTAGTTGAAGCTTTTAATGCTCAATATGCCAATATTCTGGATAGTAGCCAGGAGCAGTGTGCATTAGAGATGAAAATTGAGGTGCCAATGGAGGGGTCCAAAGTAGAAACCCACCACTCTAACCAACTAGAATTTGAGGATGCCGATGTTGAATAAGTAATACTAGAGTCAACCAGGGATGTTGAGGATTCAAATTTAATCGACTATAGTGTGATTGATGTTGAGGATGCTGAAAATCCTGAAGTTCATGTGTTTGAGCGCATTGGTCCTCACTCCAAACATTTTTCCACGTTGTGCTTGGATGATGATATGGAAATAGAGTCATCCGAGCCAATTGAGGAGTCAAGGAATGAGGAACAAGATGCCTACATTCTGGAATTCTTCTTGCCAGAAAGACAGGATTACATACCTCATCTAAATGCCAAGAAGTGTAAAATAGTACAATGATTGCTTGGGCTAATCAGATTTGTTCCACCACCCTTGGAGCGTAACCGAAAATTTGATACCAAATTGGGGGCTCAATTCATAAGTTCGAAGTGGAGGCAGAAAGTGATTCACGTCGTGTCACGACGTTAAATCAAGCGCTTGTTGGGAGGCAACCCAACTTTACTGCTTTATTTTATTTTATTCTATTTTTGTTTTATATTATTTTTCTAATTGTATTATTTTTGTAGTGTCAAATTTTTTGAAATTTTTTTAGGAGCATGGAACGCAAAGGCACTGGAAGGATGCAACAGCAAACCAGATGGTTGGAACTAAATGTGAGGTACCCACAGGAAGGACCAGGCCTGGGAGAAGTCTGAGTACCCCATGAGATGTTAGTGTTTCGGTTTTTGGCATACCAGGGAGTTTTTTTTTACCCTCTTGTATGTATGGGTGCGCATTGGGGACAATGCACAATTTTAAGTGTGGGGTGAGGAGATTGTCGGGTGACTTTCTATGCTATCTTAGTTATGTTAGATTAATGGAATAATTTATTTTTAATTTGGGCTTTTCCCGACGATGGATCTATTAGACAATTTTCTTGAGGGAAGTAAGTCTAAAGAAAATAACAAAAAGATTTTTTGTTTTAAGTAGCGTAGTAATTGCCCCTTGGTTTTTCTTTGGACCACGGTTCTTTTCCAAGGGTTTTTAATTGAACCGGGTGTAGGTAGTTTTTAATTTTTAAAAGTAGGAATCACATAGTTAAGGTCTTAATAGTAGCAATATCTCGAAACGTGCTAATGCCTTGAGAATAGTCAGTACTTTGGTTGTGACACTTAGGCTCAATTTGTTGACTCCAGGATAAATACCATAAATCAGGAATTCTTAAGATTCGCTTAACTTCTTTGACTGGAGTGTCGTGATAGATCCAATCCTGAGTGAGTTATGTGCCATGTGTGTGTGAGGTTTGTATGTTATTCTGTGCATTGCATTTGATGTCTAGAACTTGCCCCGTGTGTGTGCAAAGCGAAATAGAAGTTTTGTTCAGTCTTGGAAGTGATATAGGCGTTTCTTTGTTGAGCCAGATATATATATTTTACACACCTAATTGTTATGTATCGTAGTTAACCCCGCTGACCCTATAATCTTGTTTCTTTGGCAACCACATTACAAGTCATACCCCTTTGTTTGAATCGATCATATATTTGAACCTTGTCACCTCTCGTAAGCACTGAAAAAGTTGATGAAATATGAAAAAGTTAAAGTGTGGGGTGGTAGGTTGGTTTTTAGGGGAATAATTGAAATAAGGAGAAAGGTGCATTGTTTGAAAAAGTAAGTCACTTGAGAAAAAAGAAAAAAAAATAATATATAGAAAATAAATAGTTGTATTGTTGTGAAAGAAAAATATATGTGGTGACTCTTAATGTAATTGTGCTTAAAGAAGTATGGGGTAATAACATTGATGTGAAGGTGGAGTTTGGCTTAATATAAGTTTGAGGTTGAATGCGAAAGTATATGTATTAATGTGCTTAGGGAGGTGTAGTCACTCTTATATCCAAATGTATCCTACCCGTCCCGNTAACAGTTTAGTATTTTATAGACTCAATTGATACGTTCAATTCTCTGTGGGATCGACTTTGGGCTTAATACCCCAGATTATATTTGCAGCGCCCGTTTAGTCTTTTTATAAGACATAGTTGAGCGTGATCAGCGGTCAACGTCCAAATTACGTGGTCGCGAATGAATCTCACGCGGACGTGATTGAAAATGCACGATCCGCAAAACCAGCTCTACCCAAGCCCAGATATGAAGAAACACAGACCGCGCTCACTATTACGCGGCCGCAAAAGCCCAAGCGCGGACGCGGTCTGAATTATGCGCCCACGAAACCTCCGCAAGGGTATTTTTGTCCGAAAATTGCAGCTTAGTATAAATAGACATTTTTGACAATTTTAGGTGAATTTTTGTTTAGCAGAGCACGTGAACGGCGGTTTTTACCCATTTTGGGCAATTTTGTAGTAGATTTCTCTTGAAACTTTAGATTTTCATCTTTCAATTTGATATTATGGCTTTTATTTCATCTTTATCTTTGATTTCTGTTGTTAGTATGAGTAGCTAGACCCCATATCTAGGGTTGTGACTCAACCCTAGTGTGGGTACTTAATGGGTCTTGTATTTTAGGGCTTAATTGTTTGTGGGTTAGTGAGATTTATCTTAATTCATGCTTGAATTGTAGAATTGGTGGTTGAAAACACTGATTCATGCCTTTATGACTTAGGCTCTTCTTGAGAAAGAGGGACTAAGTCTAGGAAAATTAGTCTAACAAGGAATTAGGGTGAATTCAAGAGATTGATAGCCCCGATTAAAGGGTTAAACCTAGAGATAGTAATACCCGGCTTGAGCCAATATCATTTGTAATGCATAAAAATCCATTTGGACTTGAGAAAGACAAATTGGGCAAAGTCACTAAAACTACCGAGAGGTATAGAGTGAGCACTTGTGTGTGATGGTTATATCACCGATCACTTTTTGGCGTTGTTGTCGGGGAGTTAGACGGTTTTGGCTATCTATCTAACTATTTGTGTGCCTTGTTTTTATTTCCTTCTATTTTACTAACTTTTGTGTGTCAATCACTTTAGGTACCAAATGGCTCATAATGATGCTCTCGGCAATGTTCTTACGGGGGAGGAGGTAGATGACAATGGTGAGGATGAGGTTAATCTAGAACCGCAAGTCCAAAGAACAGGTCGCCAGGCTAATGACAACATTCCAAACCCTCCCCCACCTCCTCCACGGGCAGCACACCGGGTGCTTCCTGATAAAGGTTACGCAAGTGCAATTGTCCCGCCCCAAATTCGGGAGGGCAATTTTCAAATTACAAATGGCATGCTGACCCTTTTGGAGAAAAGAGGTTTCTTCACTGGCGCTCCCTATCAGAATGCATATAAACATCTAAAGGGTTTTGTAGACATATGCTGGGGGAGCAAGCAGATGAGTGTGTCGAAAGATGCTTTGAGAATGAGGTTGTTCCCATTTTCACTTAGAGGGAAAGCTTTGGACTGGCTCGAGAGGCTACCCAACCATTCCATACACACGTGGGATGAGTTGGCAGAAAAGTTTATAGCCAAGTTTTTCTCACCGGATCATATGGCAGCATTGAGGGATGAGATCTTAGCCTTTAAACAGGAACCTAATGAACCCCTTCATGAAATGGGAGAGATACGGACAATGGTCAAGGAATGCCCAAACAATGATATGACTGAAGCAATGATTCAACATACATTCTATAGGGGCATCAACACCACCAACCAGTGTGTGATGAATCAACTAGCTGGGGGAAATTTTATTAAAATGCCTTATGCCGATGCTTGTGACATACTTGATGAGATGGCTGACACATCCTCAGCTTGGCAGAGTCGGGCAAATGTTCCTCAAGGTGACCCAAATCTCATCCATCTTCACAAGGAACTCCATGATCACGGACAAGCCATAGCCGAGTTAACAACTACTATTAATCAGTTAGCAAAGGCCTAGCTTCAGCAGGTTCAGGGGAGAAAGCAAGTAAATGCCATGGAAGGGGTAAGTGTCATGGTCAACAAGAGGAGACAACGTGGTCAGCAAGTGCAAAACAATCAAGATCAATATGAGCAAAGTGGTAGTGGCTACAATCAAGACGAGTCTTATGATGATCAAAGCGAGGAAGTCTTATATGGAGATCGCAAGGGAACAACCAAAACTGGGGCAACTAAGGGCAGGAAATTGGAACATTGGCAACAACAACAACTCGAAAAATTGGGGGCAACAATAACAATTAGGAAGGCAATGGAAACCAAGGGGGTTGGAATAATAATAACCAAGGAAACCAGGGGTCGGGCTTTCAAAGGCCCTCGATATATCAACAACTCAACAATCTGCCTCCATATTCGTCTCAAGGGCAAAGTTATTCAAACAATAAGATGGGGCGGATAAAGAGTATGTTCAGACAAATGATGGAAAGAAATGATGATTCCGATGCTCAAATAGCCTCCCACACTACTTCTATCTGTAACTTAGAAGTAAAAATTGGTCAAATTTCTCAAGCATTGAACACTCTCTCTAAGGGGGCACTACCAAGTGATATGGTAGTAAACCCGAAGGGTGGGAACAATACAGGCCATGTTACGGCGGTGACCATAAGAAGTGGTAGAGATGGAGAAGCAAGTTCCTCTAATCCAAAGAAGATTGTGAGTGAAGATGTTGTGTTGAAAAATGATGATGATCCAATAATTGATGAGCAAGTGAATGATGACGTGAGGATCGATATTCATGATAATGAGGAGGAGACTCAAAATGATGTGAACCCGTCTAGGGAACACGTGATAGACATACCGAAAATGGTAGTGCCTAAAGCCAAGGCTCCTTTGCCAAGGCCTCCTCCACCGTATCCTCAAAGGCTTGCGAAGCAAAATAATGAAAAACAATTCAAGAACTTTATTGAGATGATGAAAAGATTTTCAATCAATCTGCCCTTGGTGGAAGCTCTCGAACAAATGCCGGGATATGCCAAGTTCATGAAGGACTTGGTAACTAAGAAAAGATCTATGAATTGTGAGACCATCAAAATGACTCATCAAGTGAGTGTCATTGTGCACTCGATCACTCTAAAGCTTGAAGATCCTGGTGCCTTTACAATTCCATGCACCATTGGTAGTGCTGATTTTGCAAAAGCCTTGTGTGATTTTAGAGCAAGTATTAATTTGATGCCATATTTCGTATTCAAGACATTGGGTATTGGGAAAACCGAGAGCTACTTCAATGAGATTGCAAATGGCGGATAGGACAATGAAGAGGTCGCTTGGGATTATTGATGATGTTCTAGTCCGGGTCGACAAGTTTATTTTGCCCCTTGATTTTGTGATTCTCGACTACGAAGTCGACTATGAGGTGCCTATAATATTGGGGATACATTTCCTATAAACAGGGAAGGAATTGGTTGATGTGGAATCAGGGGAGCTCACCTTCCGGGTGAAAAAGTTGTATTCCACGGGTGCAAATCAATGAGGCAACCAAATAGTAATGAAGTTTGATCTTTTGTGAATCTTGTGACGGAGGTGATAGTTGATGACCAAATGTCATGATCAATGTGGAAGACCCTATGGAAGTTGTGTTGTTAAACTATGAGGATGATGAAAAGGAAGTCTTGATTGAATGTGCAAATTCCTAGCAAGGAATGGTTTCATATTCATATGGGGCCCATAAACTCTCCTAGGACTTGGAAAACCGAAAGACTCCACCAACAAAGCCCTCAATCGAGGAGCCACCAACATTGGAGTTGAAGCCTTTGCCTTCACACCTCAGGTATGAATTCTTAGGCCCTTCTTCCACATTACATGTTATTCTTTCTGCTTGCTTAACTAAAGTGCAGGTAAACTCTACCCTTGCGGTGCTTCAAAAAAGAAAAAAGTAAATTGGATGGACTTTGGCTTACATTCGGGGTATAAGCCCCACCTTTTGCACGCATAAAATTATACTAGAGGATGATGCCAAACCCTCCGTGGAACTTAAAAGGAGGTTGAACGAGGCTATGCAAGAGGTCGTCAAGAAGGAAATTATCAAGTGGCTTGATGCAGGGGTTGTGTACCCCATTTCGGATAGTTCATGGACTTCACCGGTACAATGTGTGCCAAAGAAAGGGGGTATGACTATGGTGACAAATGAGAAAATGAGTTGATCCCTACTAGGACTATCATCGGATGGAGGGTATGCATGGATTATTGAAAGCTGAACAAAGTGACTCGCAAAGATCATTTTCCATTGCCCTTTCTTGATAAAATATTGGATAGACTTGCCGGGCGTGCCTACTATTGCTTTTTGGATGGGTACTCAGGGTACAACCATATTCTCATTGCACCGGAAGACCAAGAGAAAACTACATTCACATGTCTGTACAGAACATTTGCATTCTCACGGATGTCGTTTGGGTTGTGTAATGCACCGGCTACCTTTCAGCGGTGTATGATGGAAAGATTTTTGAATATGGTGGAGGACTTACTCGAATTGTTCATGGATGATTTTAGAGTTGTGGGGGACTCATATGAATAATGCTTGGACAATCTTGACAAAGTGTTGGCCCGACGTGAAGAGACCAACCTAGTGCTCAATTGAAAAAATGCCACTTTATGGTCGAGGAGGGCATTGTCCTCGGCCATAAGATCTCAAAGAACTGTATTAAAGTGGACAAGGCGAAGATCTAAGTGATTTCGAAGATCCCTGCTCCTACTTCCATCAAGGGACTTAGGAGCTTTCTTGGGCACGCGGGGTGCTACCGAAGGTTCATCAAGGATTTCTCAAAAGTGGTGAACCCCTTGTACAAGTTGCTAGAAAAGGATGCAAAGTTTGCGTTCAATGAAGAGTGCATGAAAGATTTTGAGCTTCTCAAGTATAAATTGACAACCACTCCCATAATTACGGCACCCAATTGAATCCTACCATTTGAGCTCATGTGCGATGCTAGTGACGTTGCGGTAGGAGCGGTTTTGGGGCAAAGGATCAACAAGATATTTCATCCGGTCTGTTATGCACCCAAGTCAATTATACAGTGACCGAGAAAGAGTTGTTAGCCATTGTCTTCGCCGTGGAAAAGTTCATGCCATATCTCATGGGTGCCAAAGTGATTGTTCATACTGATCACGCGGCACTCCGTTACTTGATGACCAAAGAGGACTCGAAGGCTAGGTTAATGAGATGGGTTATTCTTCTTCAAGTGTTTGACCTCAAAATAATTGATCGAAAAGGAAGTGTGAATCAAGTTGCGGAACACTTGTCCCACTTATTAGAGGAGGGGAGGCCCCACGATGGCCTCAAAATTAATGATTTGTTCCCGGATGAACAACTCATCTCCGTGTCTTTGAATGGTATGCCATGGTTTGCTGGTGTTGCTAATTTTCTTGTGACCGGCATTGTTCTGAGTGAGATCTCTTCTAACCAAAGGAAGAAACTCAAGCGGGACAGCTTGGATTATTATTGGGATGATCCTTATTTGTTCAAGATTTGTAATGACGGTGTGATCCGTAGATGTGTCCCGGAAGATGAGCAAATAAGTATTCTTGATGCTTGCCATTCCTCGCCTTACGATGGTCATCATAGTGGGGCGAGAACTGCTTCAAAGGTTCTTAGCTGTGGATTTTATTGGCCTACCCTATATAAAGATGAAAATGAGCTTGTTAAGAGGTGTGATGAACGCTAAAGAGCGGGTGGAATTTCCAAGAAGGATGAAATGCCTTTCACCACTATTCTTGAGATCGATATTTTTGACGTGTGGGGCATCAACTTCATGCGGCCTTTTGTGAGTTCTTGTGGTAACACTTACATTCTGGTTGATGTTTATTATGTTTTCAAGTGGGTTGAAGTTGTGACTTTGCCCAACAATGAGGCACAGAGTGTGGTGGCGTTCTTAAAGAAAAATATCTTCACAAGATTTGGCACTCATAGGGCGATCATCAGTGATGGCGGGTTCTCGTTTCTGCAACAAGGCCTTCGTCATTTTACTTTCAAAGTATGGTGTAAATCATAAGGTGTCAACCCCATATCATCCCCAGGCTAGTGGACAAGTTAAGGTCTCCAACGGGGAGATAAAGAGCATATTATCAAAAACTGTCAATGCAAATCGGACAGATTGGTCAAGGAAACTTGACGATGCTTTGTGGGCTTATAGAACTGCCTACAAGACTCCAATCGATATGTCTCCGTACCGGGTGGTATTTGGGAAAGCATTCCATCTGCCGGTCGAATTAGAGCATAGGGCCATGTGGGCGCTGAAGAGGTTAAACCTTGAATGGGATGTCGCTTCCCATATCCGGGTGGAGCAACTCAATGAACTTGATGAGTTCTGGTTTCAAGCCTATTCCAGCCCGTCCTTGTATAAGGACAAGATGAAGTACTTACATGAAAAATATGACCGGAACAAAGAATTCAAGGAGGGTGATTTGGTTCTTCTATTCAACTCTCGGTTACGACTGTTTCCGGGAAAGCTCAAGTCAAAATGGAGTGGCCCTTTTGAAGTGGTGCATGTAACTCCGTTTGGTTCTCTTGGTTTGAAAAACAAAATGGTAAAATCTTCAGAGTTCATGGGCACTGAGTGAAACACTACCTCAACAAGATTGATGACAGCCATGTGGTGGCCTTGATAAATTTCACATGATGATGGTAACATGCGTCATGCCGCGACGTTAAATCAGGCGCTTCTTGGGAGGCAACCCATGTGTTTTTATTTCTTTTTGATTTTGTTCTTATTTTAGGCTTTGTTTTGGATTAACTGGTTGTGAATGTGTAGGAACTGTTTGTGCAGTGCAGGACTTTAGCTGGAAAAATTTGCCTAAGTATGGGGAATTTCGTGGACCGCGCCCAAAATTTTGCGATTCGTGTTGGCATTTTTGCGGTGGCATATTTTGAATGCGGACGCGTACTTGAAAAGCCCACAATATCAACTCTCTAAAGTTGAATTCGCGTCTGCGTCCTAAATTTGGCGAACCGCGTTGGTGTTCGCGTCCACGCCCAGTTTTACACGGACCACGCTCTGGAACTTGAAGTAGCTCTTCGAAAGGTAAAAAGCACGGACCACGCTCAGGTAAGGTAGTGGGTCCCCATAATTTTGGTATAAATAGAAAGGCCTTAGGACTTTTACATGGCATGCAACCCGATCCACCATATCAATAATCCTTCCGTATTCAACTCGTTGTGGCGTGCAACCCGATACATAAATAAAATACAACAGCAACAACATACCAATAAAATCCCACTAGTGGGGTCTGAGGAGAGTAGTGTGTACGCAGATAACCCTACCCCGAAAAGGGTAGAGAGGCTGTTTCCAGGAGACTCTCAGCTCAACAAAAAAAATAATACTATCAGAAAAAAAATAAGAGAAAAGGCATGTAACAACAAAAGATGCCAGAAAAAAAATAACAACGAAGAAGTGAAAGGGCAATAACACAAAACTTTGCAAAACAAAAATGTGAACACAACATAGACTGCTAACAAACCTACACGGAACTCTATCAGACTACCCGGCACAAAGAGAAAAGAACTCTCTACTAGTCCCTAGCCTACCACCCTAATGCTCGACCTCCACATGTTCCTATCAAGAGCCATGTCCTCGGAAATCTGAAGGCGCTCCATGTCCTGCCTGATTACCTCGCCCCAATACTTCTTAGTCTTCCCCCTACCTCTTCTTGTACCTACCAAATTCAACTGCTCACACCTCCTAACTGGTGTATCTAGGCTTCTCCTATGCACGTGTCTGAACCATCTAAGTCACACTTCCCACATCTTGTCGTCCACGGGAGCCACGCCCACCCTCTCCCAAATATCTTCATTCTGAATCTTATCCAGCTTAGTATGCCCACACATCCATATCAACATCCTCATTTCTAGATATGTGAATTCTTGACTGGCCAACACTCAGCTACATACAACATGGCTGGTCTAACCACCGCTCTATAGTAACTTACGTTTGAGTTTCGGTGGCACATTCTTGTCACACAAGACTTCAGACGCTAACCTCCATTTCATCCACCCCACCCCAATACGGTGCGTAACATCCCCGTCGATCTCCCCATCTCCCTGGATAATTAACCCTAAGTACTTAAAACTTTCTCTCTTGAGGATGACCTGTGAGTCGAGCCTGACTTCCACACCCGCTTCCCTCATCACGTCACTGAACTTACATTCCACATATCTTGTCTTAGTCCTACTCAACTTGAAACCTTTAGGCTCCAGGACCTGCCTCTATACATCTAGTCTCCTATTAACGCCGTCTCGCATCTCATCAATCAGAACTATATCATCAGTGAACAACATACACCATGGAACCTCTCCTTGAATAGGGTGTGTCAGTACGTCCATCGCCAGAGCAAATAAGAACGGGCTGAGCGCAGATCCTTGGTGTAACCCCATAACCACCGGAAAGGCTCCGAGTCACCTCCCACAGTTCTAACCCGAGTCATAGCTCCATCATACATATCCTTTATTGCCCTAATGTAAGCCACCGACACACCTTTCACCTCCAGACACCTCCAAAGGACGTCCCTAGGGACCTTGTCATATGCCTTCTATAGGCCAATAAACACCATGTGCAAATCCCTCTTCCTATCCCTGTATAATTCCACCAACCTCCTGATAAGGTGGATAGCTTCCGTAGTAGAAAGACCCGGCATGAACCCGAACTGGTTTTCCGATATAGACACTTCCCTACTTATCCTCCCTTATACCACCCTCTCCCAAACTTTCATGGTATGACTTAGTAACTTGATACCCTATAGTTGTTACAATTCTGGATATCCCCTTTGTTCTTGTACACCGGAACTATTGTACTCCACCGCCACTCATCAGGCATCCTCTTTGTCCTGAAGATAACATTAAACAACCCAGTCAACCACACCAAGACTACCCTACCCACATATCTCCAAAACTCTACTGGAATCTCGTTTGGTCGGTCGCTTTGCCCCGACTCATCTTATCCATCGCACCCACGACCTCGCCAATCTTGATGCACCTACAATAACTAAAGTCTCGATGACTCTCGAAGGTAAATAAAATCAATAAATATAATTAATTTGACAACTCAATTCACAAGAATCTCTACGGTTAATGAATTATGAAAGCAAGGCCATAAATGAATCTCGTACCAAGTCAAGAAATGCTATAATTAAAAACAACAAGACAAGACAAGTATATGACATTTAAAGTGTAGGGGCAACACAATTAAGGTAAGTAGCAGTTAATCATGGAGCATGGAAGAAACGAGCATTTCAATACAAGAGAAAATAGTGATAAGTGAGAAGTTAAGTCATATGAAGCAATTCAAGCATGTAACAATTAAGATATGGAACAAAATGATTAATGAAATACGGAAAAACATGAAAGCAACTATCTTGACGGCGTATATACACTCGTCACCATGCATATACGTTGTTACACTTGTAGATCACATAACATATAGTTCAAGGATTTCTAATTCCTTCAAATCAAGGTTAGACCCAACACTTACCTCACTCCGCAAGAAAATCAAAGATCAATCGGGGACTTTTCTCTAAAATTCGCCTACAAACCAATCAAATCTAACCAAACTGACTCTATAACATCAAACAATGCTAGGGAAATCAATTATAATACATAAAGTTAAGATCTTTACACTTTTTCAAAAAGTCAACAAAAGTCAACCCTAAATTCGCTTGGTCAAAACCCGAGATTTGGACCAAAACCTAGTTACCTATTCACCCCTAGCTTGATTATGTGATTAAATTTGAAACCTAGCCTCAATTTGAGATCTAATCTCAGTTTTACAAAGCCCCTCAATTCTACCAAAATCCCTAATTTTCTACCATGAATGAGCATATAATCAAGTTTAGAAATTAATGGGCGTTGATGGAAATGAAAGAAAATAAGTTAAAGTACACTAACCTATGAAATGGTGATGAAATTTCTCTTCTAAATCGCCTCTAGGCCGAGCTCTAATGAGAAGATGGTGAAAAATGAGTGAAATCCCTTCTTTGGGATATTTAATAGACTGAGCGTCAGGCCTTTTCGAGTTTGCGAAGGACCTGACGCGTTCGCTAGGTTCATCACGTGCTCACGATGGCTTCTCCCCCAGGCCTTCTCGTTCGCGAGCCAGGGCTCGTGTTCGCGTAGAACAAACCTCATCCCCCCAGGCCACTTGCTCATCGCGTTCGCGTAGTGCTGGTCGCATTCACGAAGGGTGATCCCACCATAGCTTCGTATTCGCGTACACAGCCTCGCGTTCGCATAGAGGAAAACCTCCCCATCCCAGATTAGTCTTAGCGATCGGGGGAGTATCTTCACGATCGCAAAGAAGAATGCACCAGGTAACAACAGACTCCAAAAACCAGCAATTTTTGTAAGTTTAAAAATCATTTGTATCCTATCCAAAACTCACGCGAGCCCCTTGGGCCCCGAACCAAACATACACATAAGTGTAATAATATCATACAAACTCGGTCGTGCGATCAAAACATCAAAATAACTCCTAGAACTACGAACCAGACACCAAAACAATTAAAATTGTCAAAGAAACTTAAGAACACGAAATTTTACAACCAGACGTCTGAGTCACGTCCAATCAACTTCGTTCTGCACCAAATTTTGCAGGCAAGTCATAAATACTGAAATTAACTTATACCAAGTTCCGGAATCGAAATCCGAACCCGGTAAAAACAAGGTCAACTCACAGTCAAACTTAAAAATTCTTTAAACCTTTAAATTGCTAGTGTTCAACAAATTACGTTAAATCAAGCTAGAAACTTCGGAATTTAGTTCCGAACATACGCCCAAGTGCCAAATCATGATAAAGACCCATCGATGCCTTCAAAATGCTGACACGTGTCCGTTTACACAAAATGTTGACCGTAGTCAACTCAAACAGTATAAAGGCACGATTTCACATTTTTCATCAATTTTCTCGTTAAAACTTTTCGGAAAAAGGACACGGACTATGCCACAAATCGAGGAAGACTAAACGGAATTATTCGAGGTTTCGCAACACAGAAATGAAGGGTAAAACTATAAATGACTTATCGAGTCATCATATATAACAAAATTAATATTCTAACTATCTAAATTTTCATTTGATTCGAGCTGTCGTATAGTCTAATTATAGATTTTCTGGCAACTGATGAATATTCATTATTCGTCCACTCTTTTTTGCTATCGAATTGTTACATTTGATAGGTAATTCTTATCATCTTAATTTTCACTTAATCTAATATGTTATTAGTTTTTGACAACTGTTGAATATTCATTATTCGTCCATTCTTGTTTGCCATCGAATTGTTACATTTGATAGGTAATGCTTATCATCTTAATTTTCATTTAACCTAATTTGTTATTAGGTTTTGAATTAATTATTTAACTTTTTAATGATAACGCGAATATAGGAATCTTGCATTATCGTTATAGCCATTTAAACATTTTAGCTTACCAACCTCTTTCCCTGTTTTACTTATAGTATTTCTTTTATGGTAAAATTTGATACACAACACTAAGTAATTTTCATAAATGAAGTACCTAGTCGAATTTTATTAAAATCAACTTAAATTTTCCATTTAAACATTTTAGCTTACCAGCATCTTTCCCTGTTTTACTTATAGTGTTTCTTTTATGGTAAAATTTGATACACAACACTAAGTAATTTTCATAAATGAAGTACCTAGTTGAATTTTATTAAAATCAACCGAAATTTTCTAGAGTGAAGCGCATATTGATGATAGGCTATAATTACGTATTTTAGTCGCTTATTACACTCTAATTTACTGTACTTTAATTGAGTTTGAGCTTTAATCGCTAGTGTTTTGCACTAATTGTGTGTTTTATGTCTAGTAGGAGTGATTCCGAACTATGTAGATGTTATAGAATGAATTCAAGTGATTTTGGAGCTTTGAAGTCTGAGTAAAAGCCCAAGAAATTAAGTCGGGATCGTGTTCGGGGATCAAATTTGATAGTTAAGAACGAACGAAGAATCGAGTAGGCATATTGCGCACTGTCTAGTAAAATGCACATAACTTTTCGCTCAAAAGTCCATTTGGTCTATACAATAAATGATTGAAAATCTAACTCATAGGGATACAATTTTCTTGTTTTAAATTTTTCCAAATTCTAAACGGAACAGGGTGAAAAACGCGGTCGAAACCGCGATTGCAGACCTGACGCGGACTGAGGCAGTACACTGAGTAATGAGCGTGCCCGGATCGCGGTTGACCGCGACTGCGATCTTCCAGACCTGGAAAATTATCGTTTTTCGCGTAGGAGAAGGTATAATTGTTTGGGCCCGACCCTACTTGGTATATATACATGAAAAAACGGTATTTTGAGGACTGGGACATACTTTTGATACAAAATTCGACCTAAGGAGGCAGAGACACAATAAGAGCAAGGTGGGGAATTCTTCTACGAGTTTTTCCTTCCTCTTCCTATTTTTCATTGTTGGTTATGAATATCAGTATTGTAGTTTTACATACTATTATGAATAGTTAATTTGTTATCTAGGATTTTGATGGAACCTTTTGTAGGATAAATTCTTGTTATGTTTTTATATAATTGAGCCGTTGGATTTCTCTACTTGTTCAACTACGTGTTTATTGTTGTTGATTGAATGGCCACCGATTGACTGTGCCTATTTATTATGTGTTGCTTGAGAAAGGATACATATTTAGATGGTTGTTGAACAACGTCACTCCCAACGTATGTGAGAAATCAATACAGCGGGTTTAAAGGTAGGTTTAGAAATAATAAAGCTTTGACGTGGTCATAATGAGCGGTTAGATAAAGACAACTAGTGTAGTTCGAGAGAATATGTCTAGTAAATTGTTCTAGTTTCTCTAGAGAGAATTACGGCACCTAAAGTGCTCACGATCAGTAGAGAATACATAGGCGAAATTGTAGGGAACATAGAAGGAAGGATTCCAACACTTTGGTAAATCATAACTCTAGACCTCCTTAGTTCTGTCTCAAATTTAATCCTTGTTAGTTGATAATTTTACTGCTTTATAATAATTGTTAGTTAATTAGTTAGAAATAAATATTATAATCTCAATAATTAGGAAATTGTTTGGACTTATGTTTCTTAGCAATATTGAACAATTATAGCGAAACCTTAGTTATCCGTGGGATTTGACTTCGGACTTATAGACCGAATTATATTTGCAGCGACCATTTAGTCTTTTTTATAAGACGTAGTTGGGCGTGATCACATATCTAGTAAAAGAAATGTTTTAATAGCATATGTTTGGATGTGCAAAATAATATATTTCTAATAAGTTATTGATATACCCCTTGAAAGATAGTGTTCTCGAATATACCTAATGTTCGGCCAAAAGCATGTATTTTTGTATATGAATCGCCTCATATTTTGCCTTATTTTTGTTGTTCTAATGTGTAATTGCAATGAGTTGAGCTAATTTTTTAGATGTTTATATGTCAATTAGAAGTGATTTGGAAAGTTTGCATGTAAAGTGAAGTAAAAAACAGAAGAATTTGGAGAAGTACGAGTTTGGCGCCCAGGTTCACGCCAGGCACCAACAAAAACGCCGTTGACAGCAGGCTAAAAAGTTCACTGTCCAGCTTCGCGCCAGGCGCCCATCGAGACGCTGAAAGGCGAAATCTGTCCTAATTCGGCTGGGACTTGATGATTTCAATCCTACACGCCTCAACTTGTATAAAAAGGGTTCTAAACCTAATTTTAGGGGATATTGAACATACTTTGAAGGAGAATTTACGTGGGGGAATGCAAACCACGCTTGGAGAAGGCTTCCGACTAGTTTTTCTTCTTTTCTCTTCTCTTCCTTTAACTTTATAGTTCATTGGTTCTAGAGTTGTGGGTGCTACATGAACGTTGTAGTTTGAAGCTTGAATTGTTCTTCTTATTTTATCATATTGGTGTGTTTATTCAATCTTGTGCTTAATTATTTGATTGCTTGATCACCAATTAAATATTATCTACGAATCTAGAATTGAACTCGGGATAAAGAATTCTAGATTGCATATAAGATTGAGTAGAACAAGATCTTGAACCTGAGTATCGAGAACGGATTTGCGGTTAGGATAGGGTATACCTAATCGCTTTACTTGATTACTATACAGGAATTATAAGTGTTCTTGTTAATCCTAATTCCATAGGAATATAAACGTTAGGTTAGCTTGAGTAGGCGAGTAATACTTCAGGAGAATATTACGAGTAATATTAACTTTGTCAATCAATAAATCAAAAAAATTAATTAGGAGGTAACCCAATTAAAAGTGAATAAACCCTAGGCAAAAAAAACGCTCTGTCCTCTCTCCTCTCTCTAGCGTTCATGGAGCTTTGAGAGCAGCCATGGCTGCCATCGCCTCTCCCCAGCTTCATGTTGTGGGAGAGTCCAATCAAAAACCTAGTGAAACAAACCATAATCCTAATCCAAAACAAACATATGCTGCTCGAACAGTTAACAACAAATCTGCCGCGTCGGACTCGAAAACTGAGTTACGTCCAGTCAAGGTTATTCATGGAGAACCAACAGTGGAATTCACCATTGAAGAGGTTAATGCATTCACCATTGAAGAAGGACTACATCAAGCTTTAATTCTGAAATTTTCTTATGGAAAACCAGATCTTCAGGAGTTGAGACAAGCTATTCCAAAACAATTTGACGTGAAGGGATATTGCTACGTTGGGCAACTTGAATATCGACACATCTTTGTAAGATTTGATATTTTTGATGATTTTGTCCAGGCATTGTCGAGAACTACTGGTTATATTACATCAAAAGGAGAAG
>ML369589.1:0-21851 GCA_005239525.1 Nicotiana knightiana
GAGAGTGCACAAATGATTCGGCCATTTAGTATAGCTTAGTATAACCATCATCAAATCTAAACTACACTCGGGAGTGGCAACTCATGTCCCTGACTCTATTGCCTCAAATAGGCACTATAAAACCGTCATGACCATAGTCTTGACCACGTAATCTACACTCGGGTGCGACAACTCATGTCCCCGTCTTCAACTTCAAACTAAAAAAACAAATCCTTTCTATATACATTCGAACCACTGTTGGTCATATTGCTCTTTATCGAGAAATCGAAGAAGCTATACAGGGGTTTTCTCGGGCCTATTCAAATTATAATAAAAATCACACGTTGTAATTGCGGGTGCATTTCATGTGGCACAGTTATAATGTGTCCAAAACAAAACAAGTGCACGCCATCGTGACTTGTTTCAAGATAAATCCATAAATATTAAAAGCGGTTAAAATTTAAAAAGGCTAAATGCACAATAGGTTTAAAACATGTAAATAATTAGATAATNTTCGGTTTGGGATTTCAATAAACGGTGTCCCGGAATATCTTCAAAAATTCGGGCGGCGACTCTGAAAACTAAAATAAATCCCAAATCCGAATAATGTCACTTTAATGGGAAAAACTCCCTTAATACCCCTTCATCAATCGGGGTAGTGGTGAAAAAGGAGGTGTGACAGTTGGCATATTGAGACTATAAATGAAAGGAAGATTGAATATCTTCATATTACAATAGTCATATCGGGTAAATATGAAAGGTTACCCAGCTTTTCTTCCATTTGTACTACAGATGTATAAGCATGATGATGGAATGACATGCCATAGTAAATTAAATGTTTACTGAAACAAATATTAGTTGGCATGACCGGTTGGCCATTCCGGTTCAATTATGATGCGAAAATTAATTGAGAATTCACATTAGCATATATTGAAGAAATAGAAGGTTCTTCAAGAATTCTCTTGTGCTGCTTATTCTCATGATATACCAGTTAAGGTTGGGATTGAATCCCTTGATTTCTGGAACGAATAGAAGGTGATATATATGGGTCCACTCACCTGCCATGTGGACCGTTTACTATTATATGATTTTAATAGATGCATCTATTGTATGGTCACATGTGCGTTTGTTATCAACTTGCAATTTGAATTTTGCAAGGTTGATTGCTCAAATTATTAGAGTACAGTTCCAGAATATAAATATGATAATTATCTTGGTAATGCTGGTTTAAACACAAGTTGATTTAGCAGAAATTGTATGCCTCCAATTAAGCTAAACCATTGGTTATAAGAACAAAGATTCCAAATAGAAATTTGGTATGATGTGTATTATTTAATATACAAGAGCACTTGTATGCATCTAACCAACAAGTTATGATAACTTCTCCCTATCACAATTGGTTCGGGATCAGGAACCAAATAAGTTTTATTTAGAAATATAGATGTGCTATATGATTTAATTATTCCATCCCAATGCACAAGAAGGGTTCCCAAAGAAGGTTAGAAAATGTGTTGGTGATCCCAGCATTAGGGGGAGAAAATGGGCAGCTGAAAAAGTAACAATGGAATTAATTATTATGAGTGTACCTAGATCCTCGTACAAGAAAATGTGAACTTGATATTTAAGTGATAATTCATTCAAAATATTTCCAGGTGTATTTGCTGACCCAAAGCGAAATGTTATATTTCAGCTGCTAATGCTCCAAATAGAATAAAGTCCACGACGGACATAGTCTATGGAACGCATGAAGCGTAATAGACTAATCGGTTCCAAAGATAAAACTCCTTGAATAAGGAGTGGAGCAAATGATAAAGATGGTCATACTAAGGAGGCAAGTGATATGTAAGAGCACCATGACATAAAACTTTATAAGACCTCATGGAAGAGGCTCAGGTACCTGAAAATAATGAGATCTCGATAAGTTATGTCTTTATTGTGTGATGATGGAACCAATGTAAATTGATCATCGATGATATTGTTGATATAATATAGCGCCCTCAATATTATTAATATTGACGAGGATCTTGAGCTCAAATCTGTCATGGAATTTGGACAGATAAATGATTGGTCAATCAAATCAAAAATACGCAATCAAGATTAACTTCACTTGGAAAACGTGAAGTTTTGGACTGATAGTCCCAACACCTGAAAGTATAAAGCCAGTGGGGTGACACAAGATTTTACGTACCTGGCATTGATTATATGGAAACATGTTCCCTTGTGGTGGATACAGTTGCTTTCAGATTTTAGTCTGGCAATACTCGATAAATTTGATATGCGTATATAAAAATCATTGAAGGATTTAAACTGTTCTGAAGCATATTAAGGTTCCCGAGAAATTCATTTATAAAGCTTCAGCAAATCCTTATGTGGATTAGAGCAACCATGGCGTATATGATTTATTTTTGTGTCTATTGCAATTGATGCACTATGTATCTTTCTAGAACCACGAGTATAACAATATGCTAGCGTGATATAGTTAATTCCTATATAAAGATACTGGAATACTATTTGGATTATATTGCAAAAGAAGTCCTTGATATAGATTTGTTTATTCTAACAAATATTGTCAAGGTTATGTTGGTTATACAAATTCAGGGTATGGTTCGTTGTTGAGATAATCTATTTGGCTGTGAGGGTACTGCCAGATTATGATATTCAACAAGATTTCAATTATATTAAAGATGATACTGCATGCGTAGCTCAATTGAAAGAAGGACTATCGAAGGAGACAAAATAAAACGTATTTCACCAAAGTTCTATTTCAGACATAATTGGTGTTCAACAATATGTTCAAGTGATAATTTGGAAAACTTCTTCACAAGGCATTGCCAACTTCAGCAATTGAGAAGTTGTTATACATGATTGGAATTCATCCTCTTTGAGATATCAAGTGATAATTTTGTCAGGGGGAGTATAGTACGCGCTGCACTCTTTTTCCCTTCACACAAGTTTTGTCCCAATGGGTTTTCCTGGCAAGGTTTTTAACGAGGCAGCAAACAATGCATATTACAAAATTTGTGCTCTTTTTCCTTCACTAAGATTTTTTCCCACAGGGTTTTTTCCTAGTAAGGTTTTAACGAGGCACATTATCAATGGACATCCAAGGGAGAGTGTTATGAAACATTAGTATATGGTGGATGTCCATAACTCCTATAACACCCACTACTCTTCTCCATTATCTCTATAATTCCCACTACTCCAATACTTATGGTTGTAACTCCCATACCTCCATAACCTCCCCATGATCTTCCTCCATGATCTCAAATGTCTAATGTCATGTTTATGGCATTCTTTTGTATACCTCTATGTAATACTATAAATAGAGGATGAGAAGTGATATTGCACACACTTGAATACATAGAAGAAATAATAATCTCTTCTCTTGCTCTCTACATCTTTTGTCTATTTTCTTATTTTATGTTATTGCTTTGAGCTTAGTTTCTTAACAATTTTTTTATATTTTCGTTTTTTATAGATAAATTATAATATATTTATATTTATTAATTCAAGTAGTGTATTAATTCAAAATTTAAAATTCCAAAAAAGAAAAGAAGAAGTTAGAAAGGTAGTTTATTTTGTCTTAACAATATCACTTGGCTTTTTATGATTATATTACTTGTCTTAATATAATGCTTTTGCTTCTCCTATTCTCTATAGATAAATTATCCAGAGGGGGCATGTAGTAAGAGCATAAGTGAAGGATAAGTATAGGAGGTACTAAATTTCAAAAACAAAATAGAATATTATTCCTATTTATCTTCATTTCTTTGAAATTATTCCTCGAATAAGGCAGCTGATAAATTATCAAAGATTTAGTTCTACAAATAACATAATAATGTTTATTGATATTGATAATTGCCACTAAATTGAGACAACTGCGTGGGATACATAGGATGAGGCAAATACAACCCGCTTATTGCTATTAAGATAAAGAAAAAAGTGGAGACGACGACGACGACAACAACAACAACTGTATCTTAGTCCCAAATAAGTCGGGATCGACGACATGAATCCTAATTTCTTTCATGTCGTAGATGTAGGGCTAGCTAATTGGATTTGTGAAAGAAAACATAGCATTTGTAGACAAAAGAAGCTGAAGTTTGATCATGTTGAGTCTCATAAACCTGCAAAAATCGAAAGCAAACTTAGGTGCCTTAGTTTGAAAATGGTTTCTATCAACTATTTATATACAGTCAAACATCTTTATAACATCGTCATTTCTCTCGACATGTCTTGGTTGCTATAGCGAAATGTTGTTATAGAGAATATATAATATAACATAACATGAAAAATTGGTTCCAAAGAAAACTTGGCCGCTATAGTAAAGTGCTGCTACAGAGGATGACTGTTACAGAGAAGTTCGACTGTAGTTACTATGTCCACTATTTTATGGTCCAAGAAATGCAAATAGAGACAAAGAAGAAGTAAAAGAACATTACCTTCTCATAGCTCATCTTTCATTGAATCTGTTTGTGCAAGTTCTGATACTGTTAAATCAGATTTTGCAAAGTTTGAGGGGGTAGGAGTACCCCTATTAGTCTGGATAAATTCTATAACAGCCTCTTTTGTTCTATTACCCTCAAACCGTGACAAACTACCAGCTGTAGATATCATGTATAAAGTTGGGAATCCTTGAACTTCAAATCGTTCACGAGGTATATCATTTTCCGTTCCATCCTAAAGCAGATCACAGAAGAAGTAAGAAGATTAATCTCATAAAAAATGTGGAAAAAAAGAAGAAGAAATGAACAGAGAAGACAGACATGGGATCAAGAGATTCTTACAATCTTAGCAATTAGTACATCAGCGTCGTTTTCAAATGAGAGCGCGATTTCATCCAAGACCGGAGCAAATTCCTCACAGTATTTACAACCAAGTCGATAGAACTCTAGCAGTACTGCAAGAGAACAAGATCAACTTGTTGTTACTTTAGACAATAGGCTGCAGTATAATCCCCGCACTACATGTGACACTCTTTCCTTTTTAGTCAGTTCGAAAAAGAATGACACCTTCCTATATTTAGTAACAATTTAACTTCGAAATGCCCAATTTACCCTTCATGAAATGATTTATAGTCACGCTAGGGGTGGCAAACGGGCGAGTCGGGTCGGATATTTGTGTGACTGTCACACAAATATCTATGGCTCATTTTACACCACAAGTTTCAAAAGTCTGTCTTTCTTTCTTAAACGTCGTGCCCTTTCAAGATAGAAAAGTATAACCAAGTCCGATGTATAACTAGTTTTGCATTTATCGTTCAAAGAATGATGCAGTAGTTGATACGAACCATCTTTCCCCGAGTTGAAAACCATATCCTCTAGAGTCTCCGCAACCACCACCTTGACAGGTTCGTTATTGACTTCCGGAATAGGCTGCGACTTCAAGTATGGTTTCAACTTGCCATCCTGTAGTCATACAAGAAAAGATTGAAACAAATTTGAGCAAGAAAAAGAGATTTTGGAAGACAAATAAGTCCTCACAGTCGTGCGTAGAGACGAGTAAGATACTTGAAGTTTGATTGCGTTAGCAACAGAATAATACTAGGAAAACATAGAATCAGGTTCAAGTCATTACCTTAAAATCCTTCAACCAAGCTGCAAGGCTATCAGGTTGTACGTGTCGCTCAACGTATTTTGTGCCGTCCGTCGCAAGTACAAAGATCAAAGGTACTTGATCAGTGTTCAGTCCAAAATACTGCAATCGAAACAACAAATATTCAACTCATTTTTCTCTCCCATTAGGAAATATTATGAAGTATTCTATGCAGATTGGATTGAAAGGAGGATGAAAATAACCTCAAGGGCTCTTTTACCGGTCTCAGCATCTCCTAAGAGGAAGTTCGCTTCCTTTCCTTTGTAACTAGCGGCAAGATCATAGTATTTGGACTTGAAAAGATCAAGATCCGTAGTGAAGTTCAAAAATAGAAATACCTACAAATTCCAAACATTGATTGAAAATCTCCCCAGGATATTCTTATACACTCTTTTTTTTTACTTTGTTTTTCAATGAATAGAAGGGGAGCCTTCGCATTATTGCCATGTGACCAGGAGATCACGGGCTCGAGCCGCGGAAACAGCCTCTTGCAGAAATGCAGGGTAAGTCGGCGTACAATAGACCTTTATGGTCCGGCCCTTCCCCGAACTCTCGAATAGCGGGAGCATAGTGCAATAATATTTAGGAAGCTGAGTACCTTATCCCCGGGGCTATGCAAAAAGTGGTTAACAAATGCCTGGTTTTCCGGCTTGTCATCAAGAATAGCCATGATCGGGACGCTAGTTTCTTCAATGAAATTCTGCATCGCCTCAACTTGAAAATCCTGGGATAATATTATGTGTATATACAACTACACTGTTAGTGAAACGGTTCAAAGCTACACAATCAAAAAGGAAGAGAGTTCTGTCAAATTGATATATAGAATCAAACACAAGAAATCACAATACCTCGAAATCAGCATAGAGTTCATCAAATGGCTTAAATAGACGAATAGTTGGCTTATCAACCGGTCCACCACGAGGGAGGAATTTAGCATCCAGTGTGTGAACAAAGTCGTAATCTACTCGTAAATCTTCAGCTAAAGCTGTGAAGTTCTTTATCTTCTCTAAACAGAGTTCTGGAAATATGCCAACCTAAAATGACAACATGCTATTTTTTTATCCACAAGCTAGTAATGAGGCAATTGAAATACATTATATAAAGAGACCTTAAAACCTGTGTTGAAAAATGCCAATACTTACAACAACAATCTTTTTCTCATCAATAAGGCTTGCGGCATCTTCCTTCGATTTGATTTCAAGAGATGCAGGGCCGGCATGTTTTTTCAAATACGAGATTATACCGTCTGTCTCACGAGTTCCTTTATAATCATGAACTGTCTTGCCACCATTCCGGAATATCTTAATGCTCGGAACACCATTATGTGTGTAATTTCTTGCAAGTTCTGCATTTTCTGGAATTGTTGTATCCATTTTGGCAAGAATAACTGGAGGATCATTACTACTCAACACTGAAGCTGCTTCTTCGTACTGCCACGATAGAAAAAATAAATACAAAATAATAAAAATAATATGTTACTCCCTCTGTCTCGATTTATGGGGCACTAGCCGGATTTCGAAAGTCGAACTTCTTAATTTTGACCGTGTATTCGGACAAAGAATCTCTAAGTTTTTTTGAAATAAAATTTACTTATTTGGAAACTACGTCAATAGTACTATAACTCATAGTAACTAAAAAGGGCAGCCCGGTGCACAAGGTATCCTGCGTTCACACAGGGTCGGTCCAGGGAAAGGCTGTATCCCAAGAGGTGTGATGTAGACAGTCTATCCTAATGCATGACATATCATAGTAATTAACAATTCAAAATATTTAAAATACATGAAAAAATCACGATTCACGGAAAAACTCGTTTGCCTCTAAAAATCCGAACGGTGCCGCATAGATTGGGATGGAGAGAGTACATAGCAAATATTGATAAAGCCGAATAAGTCATTCCAAATAATAAGGACAATATCAAATTAAATTAGTACCTTAGGGGCAATTTGCTGACAGTATCCACACCTATTACAGAGAAGACAGAGACAATTAGGTCTAAATTTTTAATAAGATTGTATATTCACAAGATAGCTATTCAACTACTGAAATCTAAACCAATGAACTTTCCTTATTCATCTTTGAATGTAAGATCCATATATAGGACATCAAATTGAAAATGAAAGGAAAACATTTTTAGCATCTGTTTTTAAGATAAAAAAACTTTTAGGATAGCAAAATCTTCAGCAATGCAGCTATTAGAATATCCATTAGATATAACTACATGCCTAATACTAGAAGGGGAGTTTTGACGTAATTGGTAAAGTTATTGTCATATGACCAACAGACCAAGAGGTTACGGGTTCAAGCCGTGGAAACAGCCTCTTGCAGAAATGCAGGGTAAAGTTGCGTATAATAGACCCTTGTGGTCTAGTCTTCCCCGGACCTCGCGCATAGCGTTAGCTTAGTGCACCGAGCTGCCCTGGAATAACTACATGCCTGATACTACTAATATCCTATAGATGATCTACCTGTTTGATTTCCAAATAGTCAAACCAAATGATCATAGCAAAGGCAGAGCGCTAGGATTTGAATTCGGGATTCTAGTCTTTTTAAGTTGCTTAAGTATTTCTTTAGACAAATACACCGGCATGCTAGCTCCGCTCCTAAGCACAAGAATCGGATAACTTTGTCCACCAAAGGTTAGACAAAACGGAAAGAATACACCTAATGGTTTTTTCCTTAGCTAAGATTTGAACTTTGAAACCCCATAGTTCTCCTCCCATTTCATTGACCAATACATCGTACCCATTCTTGTACAGTTTTTAAATATTTTATATGTATATGTAAATTGATTTTGACTCCAAAATTAGTAAAAAATAGGATGCATAAGACAAAAGGACTGTGGTCTGTGGACTCAAGAGTGAAAAGTGTGTGTGTTTGTTTGTGAGAGTAAACTACTTCAGTAACCATCCCAGCAGAGATTTGAACTCTATGGGTTCAAGTTATAAGGTTTTTAGAATTGAACCCGTTATATTCTTAAAGTTATGGATTCATATCTACTATTTTGTAATTTAATGAATTTTTTGTTCATAAATTTTTACTCCGCGTCAAAAATTATGGGTTCAATTGAACCCATAACTAGTACACTACATCCGCCACTGCATCCCAGTCTATTCATGAACCTTGACCAACAAAGGCGATTTGAAGTATGTGTAATATTGAGGGGTCACCAGACCCCGTAAACTTCGGCAGAAATACATGTGTATACCTTAAAATGGTTAACTTAAACTTAACACCCTGAACACTAAAAGTCTTGAGGGATACTGATTGAGCAGAATATTACGCCCCGTCGCGTTAAAATCATGGATCGGTCCGACTCTGATCGAAGCTATAGCTCGTCTTAGTTATCACGTTCAAGATTAAATATTCATACACACATATTTAATGAATTTATTAATACAATTCTGTAGCTCCATCCCTGTTGACCAACCTGATCATTCCAATTTTCTTATATCTGATTTTACAAATCAAGAAACTAACACTGTTTATGTAATCAAAAGGAAAGAAGAAAAGAATAATTACCATGGCGCATAGAACTCAACAACAATCATTTTGTGTTGAGAAATAATATCAGAATAATTTGTATGGTCCAAAGTCCAAACAAACTCCTGCTCCTCTGCCCCTACCTTTTGTCCTACATTTTCACCTGAATCAGCAGAAACAGCTGCAACAGTCGCTAGTACTGCAAAAATGGCTAAAAGCGTACTGAAAACTTTACAACTATTAGCCATTCTTGATCACTACAATGGCTAGTACTGCAACTACTCTACCTAACCTGAATTGTTGTAGGACAAATTAGTAATGCAAGATGGGACAAGTTAGCTTATCTTTATAAGCATTATATATAGTGGGAGAAGAAAAGTGCCACGTCAATATTGATGCTGATGTGCAAGAAAATGATTGGACATAATATGTGTCTGAAATAGGCGTGAATGGTGTCAAAAAAAAAATTTATAAATGTTGGCTGAGACACTAAAGTATAACTAAAAATATTATAGCAAGTTATATACAATTTTCAGTGTAAGCAAAGTCGGACCCATGTGTTATCGAGAGGGGTTACTGGACCCCGTAAGTTATATCTTGTGTATGATTATATATACACCTTGAAAATGGTTACCTTAAAATACTCGACACCCTAAACACTAAAAGCTTTTTAGAGGAGCAAAATATTGTGTCCCTGTCACGTAAAATCCTGGAACACACTGACAACGTGAATATGTATAGGCGTGAATGGTCATTGACAATGTAAAAAAGATATACCAACATGAGTTAGAAAAACGAGCACCGTAAAAATAAATGCCCTCAACCAAAGAAAGATGATAGAGAGTTGATCGAAATGTGCGCTAAAACTTTTTGAGATATCCCCTCTAAATCTCTGGTATAGGTATCAAAATCGTGAGCATCAACACGTAGGTTCCAAATCCAAATTGTAGTATCAAGACTCTTTAGCTATTGTTTTTGAGAAATAATCCGGTCTAGCCTGTTCCAGATTATACACATCAATAATAATATGAGAAAATATTTAAGAGGTTTATAATTTTGAAAACAAGAGATAAAAGTAACTTGATTGTGTATTTTTTTTTTAAATTGACTAAATTTAACGTTTTCTTTTGGTGGAAAAGATAATTATATTAATATTAATATAATAGTAGAAACTAGTACTACTAGTTATAACTTGTTTCTCCTGAATTGTAGAGAAAAGAAAAAGGGCAAATAACTTAAAACAACTTGGAACTCTGGCAAAACTCGAGATTCACGATACATATTGATAATACATTTTTGGTACTAAACAATTAATTGAAGATTCTTTTGACTTCGAAAAAAACTCGAGATTCACGATACAAATTGATATATATTTTTTATACTTAATAAACAAATAAGTGAAGGTTCTTTGAACTTTGAAAATGTTTAATTTAATTTAAGTACATGTTACGTCTCAATTTTAGTAGTGCACATAAATAAATAGCGGAACAGTCACATAAATACTCGTACTTGTACCGATTTGTTATTTCAAAAATACAAATAACAAATCGAAAACATGCTCAAAAACACTATTTTAATTATCGAAAATACTTGATCGAATAAACTCATTTACTCCGATATGAATGAAGAGTCAACTCTAACACTTCCACTAAAATATTGGAACCAAATTAAAAAATATAAATTAAAAAAATATAGACCTAGAGGAGAAATTGGATTGAGAGAATAAAAGTGAATCTCATAGTAGTAGACAAAATAACGTTCAAAATTTTCCTTTTAAAGAGAGTAGTTATTATTTTGGATTTTGGTCTAGATCCAAATGAGAAGGAAAATGGTAAAAATAATACGGGCTAGTTAGTTTTCGGACTGGTTATTCAAAAATAGCCAGCATTTGTAAAGTCATTGAAAAATAGCCCCTATTTTGCTACAACACGGAAAGTTCCAGCATAATATACTGGAGATTGGTGCACCTGTGTATGAACTTCCAGCATATTATGCTAGAACTCCAACACGTGGAAAGTTCCAGCATAATATACTGGAGATTGGTGCACCTGTGTATGAACTTCCAGCATATTATGCTAGAACTCCAACACGTGGAAAGTTCCAGCATAATATACTGGAGATTGGTGCACCTGTGTATGAACTTCCAGCATATTATGCTAGAACTCCAACACGTGGAAAGTTCCAGCATAATATACTGGAGATTGGTGCACCTGTGTATGAACTTCCAGCATATTATGCTAGAACTCCAACACGTGGAAAGTTCCAGCATAATATACTAGAGATTGGAGCACCTGTGCTAAACTTCCAGCATATTATGTTGGACCGGTATATTATACTGGAACTCCAGTATATTATGCGGGAAATCCAGTATACTTATACTGGAACTCCATTATAATATATTGGAGTTCTGGTAAACTTATGCTGATATACTGGAGTTCCATCATATTATACTGGAATTTCAATATTTTATGCTGGAGTATTTTTCGGATTTTGAACAATATTTTCATTCAGATTTATCTTTACATGAAAAGTGGCTAAATTCAATTACTTTTTAATTTGTGGCTATTTTACTTAGCAGAGTGTATTTGCAACAGAGCAATAAAGCAACTTGGCTGCAATTGAGAGATGATAACACTAGCTACTTTCACTCTGTCATAAAGCATAGGAAATTGAAGCAAGCAATAACTCAGATCAAGATGACCAGGGTAGGCTAAAAACTGATCAAGACAACATAACTAAGGTATTTATAGATTACTATCGAAACCTGCTAGGAAAGAAGGCAACAACTAAGGTGCCAACTCATCCAACAATCATTAAAAGGGGGAACACTTTGTCAACAACACAACAAATGCAGCTTATAAAGGATTTCACAGAGGAAGAAGTCAAAGCAACCATGTTTAGTATTGACAAAAACAAAAGTCCTAGGCCAGATGGATTTGGAAGTGGATTCTATTATGCAGCTTGGAGTATTGTTGGAACAGGTATCACTGAAGTTGTTATTGAGTTTTTTTATAATGAGAAGATGCTTCGACATATCAATGCCACAAAAATTTCCCTTATTCCAAAAGTTGATCATCATGAAAGTGCAAGCCAATATAGGTCTACAGCTTGCTGTAATGTGTTATACCAATGCATCTAAAAAAATATTGTGTAGGAGACTTAAGGAGGAAGTGAGTCATATAGTTGCAGATAATCAATATGCATTTGTCCAAGGCAGGCCTATGATCCATAGTATCGTAGTATGTCATGATCTCCTCAGATACTATAACCGAAAAACCTCAACAAGATGTCTTATGAAAATAGATTTCAGGAAGGCGCATGACATGGTAAGTTGGAAATTCTTGGAGGAAGCTTCGAGGGGGTTTGGATTTTCTAAGAAGTTTATTAGGTTGGTAATGACACATCTATCCACACCAAAGTTCACTATCAAAATTGATGGAGAAAGTCAGGGCTATTTTGATGGTTAGACAGGCTCAGACAAGGAGATCCTGTATCTCCTTTATTATTTGTGTTGGTAATGAAATTTTAACTAGAGTCCTGAATTATATGAGTCTGTTGTCAGACTTCAAATATCATCCAATGTGTAAATCTCTAAAACTTACTCATCTGATCTTTGCGGATGACCCGATGATATTCTATTAAGGGGATGAAGACTCAGTCAACCGAGTCCTAGAGGCTTTAAACAATTGTAGTGCTGCTACAGAGCTTATTGCCAACATGGATAAATCACATATGTTTGTTGCTGGTGTGCCTGATCAAGTTAAAGCTCAATTGTTGGAAAAGATTGAATTTTCTAAGGGGAATTCTCCTATTAGATACTTAGGATTACCCTTGTCATCTAAGAAATGGAGTAAGCTTGAATGTCATCAGTTGATCAACAAGATTACAAGCCGGATAACAACTACTTATGCAGGACAATTATCATATGCTGGAAGGCTGCAGGTACTCAATGTTGTCCAGTTTTTCATACACAACTTTTGGGGCTTATTCTTCATTCTGCCACAGAGAATCCTAAAAGAAGTTGATAGGAAGTGTAGGGGTACCTATGGAGTAAAACAGGGGAACAAAAGAAAGCATCCTTAGTCTCTTGGGATAAGGTCTGCTTGCCTAAGAGTAGATGAGGTTTAAATGTCAAGGATTGCAGAACTTGAAACATTGCTTCAGTGGGTAAGTTATTGTGTGGTAAACGATAGAAAAGAAGGACTCACTATGGGTGAGATAGGTACATGGTGTGTATATAAAAACAGACTCATATATATAGAGTCATAATGCACCTTCCCGCAATAACCAGATGCAAAGCTGGTGTGACCAGGCAAGATACATTCTCATAGCTGGGGAGGATATTCAATCACTAAAAGCTACTTGCAGTTGAAGGGAGAGCACAACAAAATGGAAGTGACTAATCTCATTTGGAACTCAGTCGCTCTACCTAGGTACACATTTCCCATTTGGCTAGTAGTCTTTGGTAGGCTATTGACAAAAGAAAGATTTCTCAGATTGCACATACCAGTAGAGAATCCCAATTACTGCTTATGTGACCATCAGGTCATGGAGACAAGTACACATTTATTTGTGAATTGTAATTGGATCACAACTTTGAGAGTTGAACTTACTCATTGGATTAATGTTCAGCCCCCCGCTGGAGAGCTGAAACATGGATTGGAATGTATCAAGAGGAAGCATTGGAAATAATTTCAAAATGAGGTGATAGCAACTTCTTGGGGAGACATGACATACCAGACCTGGCGAGCTCAGAATTACAAAGGGTTTAAGGGCTCTATACTACAACCAGCAGAAGTAGCAACACAGATAAAGAGAGAGATAATACAGAGAATAGAAGTACTTGGATCGTCAAAAAAAACACATAGGAGTAGAGAGTTTTTACATAGAATACTTAGTTGAATTATAGTTCTTCTGCATATTTGTAATTAGCTGTTGTCAGAGGCTTATTGTTCAGAGTACCCTTCTTAGAAGGTGGCTATGGAAATAAGTGCTCTATAGGTGTATTAATTTGGTTTGTTAATGGTAACATTCATATTGTTACCAGAAAAAAGAATTAATCAAAGAACAAAAACATCAATTATATATACCTATTTGTTTACCTCGAAACACTAGTAACAATTATATTTGTAATGTGGTTATAAGGATACACGATCTAGTTCAATGCTAATTGGTAAATAATTAAGTAAATAAATAAATTAAATGATTTATATGAACCAAACACGTATAATTGCAAGTTGTTGACCTCGATCTGGATTATACTTGAGAACGGTTTGCCAAGAACAGTAAGAATAGCAATAATAATATGAACGACTCAAATACGGAGAGTTAACAGTAAATAAAAGAGCTTTATATTTAGCAGTGTGAGTAAGAACTTGAACGTGATGATAATTGTGATCCTGAAAATCCTACAAATGAATAGGGTTCCTCTTTATGTAGTAAAAGAATCCTAAATAAGGAATAACATTAGTTGAGAAAGTAAAATACATGATTGGCACTATTAACCTCTAATCGCTCTACTGGCTCTGAAATTCTTGCCGGGATCGATGGTCGATTGCGGTTATCTCGTGATTCTGTTATTGTGATGTCGATTTAGGCCGGTCTCGATATCTCAGCCTCCAAACTCACAGGGTCCGAACTCACTTTGATCCCAATTTATAATCGATACATACCCCTCGAACCCATAGACTCGGACATCTTCGATTTTTACCGTACACAGATATTCCCCGTGTTTCTTAGAATGAAAATATAAGAAACGATTTGAGCCTCGATTTTCTTTGTACCTCGATCATGGCATCATTCTTATGACATAAGCGACGGGTGTGACAGAAACATCTCATCGGTTCGGTCCCCAAGAACCATAAATGCATGTTAGCCGTTGGTCGGCCACTAGCGGCACTGAACCGTCGTTTTGAACCTATAAATACCAGCTCTTTAATAGATTCAAAATTTTACTTTGCATTGATCACAAATTCTTGAGCTCACAAACCCTTTTGTTTCCTTCTCACCGCCGTTCATCAGACCGACGTTGCTCCTACCGGAATCGTCGGCCCTATACCCTCTCTTTTGCTCTCAACTCGTATGCAAATGTCAAAAGACCTCCAAAATAGTACCGCATAAGGAGAAAGCTCTGTCTTCTTCTTCTCAATCGGCCGGTGATAATACGCCGGTAGAAGCGGTTGTACACAAATACATACCCGGCTCCTGCATCCTCAGAACTGACTTTAAGGTCGATAACCCCTCGTCGGTGCCAGGCCGATGTGAGCACATGTTGATGTATATGTGTTTAATTACCAAGGTCCATCTCGATGCCATGAAAGCATATTACAGATGGGGCCCGGAGGTGGTGGTGCAAATTCCTTCGTCTGAAGAGAGGATCACCACTCATGTGAAGGGGTTCTTGAGTGTGTACACTTATCCCTTCACACTGGGTCCCTTCGACCCCGTGATCTTCGACTTCTGTAAGAGGTACGAGGTCACGCTTGGTCAATTTCACCACTCGCTTTGGCACGTAGTGATCATGATGCACTACTACTCCAACGAGGCCGAGGGATTGGAGTTCACATTGGACCATCTCATGCGATTATACAGACCTCGACTCTATGGAGGGTTGATCAGACTTAACTGTCGAGCAAACAAAGCTTTATTCTTGAATATTGACAAAGACAAAGATCAGGGCTGGATGAGTCGATTCATACGGGTGAGGACCTGTGACATAATACCAGAAGGCAAGATGTCGTTCCCCGAGGAGTGGAGAGCCAAACGTAAGTATCCTTTATTCTTTTGGTTCGGTGTCCTAGTAGATTTTGCTTGGAATTTTTATTTGACTATGCAGTCGATCCTTGGATGCCTGAGGCGGTGCCTGACTTTGAAGATTGGATACATAGGTTGTCCTCCACCTCGACCCGAGCTGAACGAGTGTTGAGGGATTTGTGTAAAGGCAAGTGGGAAGCCAAAAACTACGGTAAGGTCCCTTCTCGTGTATTCCGAAGTAACCCTCCCCATTTTTCCCATTTTTAATCTCCATTTTATGTAGGTTTGACCAAAGACTCCATCATGAGGCCCTCGAGCAAAGGTGGCGAAGTCGAATCCTCGGACCAGGGCCAGGAAAGGACAAGAAAAGGAAAGACACCTCTCAATTCGAGGTCTCTAATCCCAAGCCTCCAAGGGTGAGTAGAAAAGCAGTCGGCCTCACGGCGGATATGGTCCAAAAGTTGAGGGACCGGGACGAGGAAGAGAAGGAAGAAAACTCCTCGGCGTTGTTATCTTATCCCTGAAAAGCCACCGAGGTTTCCACGCTTCCTGAACTGTTGCCCCTTACAATTGAGCTTCACGGAGAAGAGGCTTCGAAAATAAAGTCGGGGGTGAACCCCAAGTCTCTAGAGGTCGAGGCGTGATCTTGATCGTCGACTTCTACACCGGGAAAGGCCAATTCCGAGACCAGGAATGTCGGTCAGAGCGCTCCGAGCGATTAGATCGGGGATATGACAATAGGTCAAACGTCATCCATGCCGGTCTTTTCCAAAGGGGCTATCAGGGATGCCCAAATGCTGAAGACCCCCGAGATCGGCGGAGGCTCCAGTGCTGGTGATCCTTTTTAGGATTGCTTCGTGGGGGTCGATGATGCCTCCAACATCACCGATGCTTCGATCCCCATGGCGGAGGCCCAGCACCTTTTCTCTAAGGTAAGTGTTTGTTAACTTTTGGTCATTCCTTCTTACAATTTATCTTTTCTAACTCTTGTTCTTTTCCTCCGTATAGGCTTCTGCCAAATTCTGCTCTGACCTTAGTCAGTGTAAAGCCAAACTCTTGAGGGTCCCGGGGGAGAGGAACATTCTGAAGGGTCTTTGTGGCCAAAAAGATGAGGTCATAAAGAACCTTCAAGCGGAACTAGCCAAGGCGCATGAGGAGGAGGCCGAGCTGGACAAGCAGGTAACTGCCTTGCTGATATAGGGCAGAAATTGAAAAGACCAAAGGCAGGGCAGACAAATCCATAGCGCAATACCGGGCAAATGTTGTGGCAGTTCAAGCCCAGCTGAGGGAGGCTTCCGATCGGGAGCAACGATGCAGCGAATTGGCTAAGTGATGATCCCACAGGGAAGCCCTCGAGGAAGTTCAATCTCGAGGTGTTGACCTTTTCGAAGAGATTGCTCGAGCCAAAGAGCTCGAGGCAGAGGCCAGGCAACTTGTCTCTTCAGATGGTGATGATGATGACGACGACAGGTCTGCTAGTGGAGAGGATGGCAGCGAGGTTGCCGAAGAAGATTCCCCTGAACAAGCTGTTCGGGGAGAAGCTGATGTCGAGGGGGCTAGCCCCGATAATAACTAGTTTTTGCTTTTTTCTTCCTTTTCTTTTGTAAGGCCCTGGTTGGACCTTTTATACATATATGAACAAATATTCCTTGATGTCTCTATGTCTTTGTATGTTTAACTCTCTCCACTGGAGAATCCTTTTTGCTCATTTTGCGATTGAAATAAACCCTTAGGCTTTTTAAATTTTCGGGGGCAAGTCTCCGAGTCACGAATGCAAGTCCCCGAGTCACGAATGCAAGTCCTCGATTTTGAATCTCATTTGAGAGTTTGTCTCGGGGACGGCATGTTTCGAACTGACATACGAGTTATCTCCAGTATACAAGCTCGAATAATTTTATAGGATAGAGTAGGCTCTTAGGTTTTATCAACGATTATTAAGATTTCGAGCTCGAATTGTTTGTTTAAGCTCGTAATATCCAGACCCTTGGGAAAGAATTGAACGAGAGTGTGGTCTCGATTTTTAATTGTATTGGCCTTTTGGCTCATGAGATCGGCCCTTGGGCTCTTTTATATCGGCCCTCAGGCTCTTTTAGGTTGGCCCGTAGGCTCTTTAAAGTTGGGCCAGTTTGGCCTCTAAAAGAGGCTATAATTTTCCCTCTTCGGCTAAAAGACTTAGTGAAAATTTCCTATACCTTAGCATATATTTTTTATACCCATTGGGTTTTTTGAGGTTTCGACGATCGGAACCCAGGTTTTCTTAACATGTTTGTGTTGAGATGATTTAACATCTCGAAGGATGATGTTATCGAAGCCTTTGAATTATTTGGGGGTTGATTTTATCGAAGCCCTTATTTATTTGTTTTGCCGAGGGTAACCTTATTTAACCGATTTTTCAAAGTATTTGAAGGACTTTAGTTTATGGAGAAAGTCAGACGTCTCTGAGCCGCGTAATTTCGGCCGTAGCCTTTTTACATGACCATAGTCTTTAATATGGTTGTAGTATGTCTTTTGGACTTGTTTCCCGATAACATTTCGAACTTGTTCGAAATGTTAGTCCCTGAGTGCGATGGCCTTGGCCTATATATCGGTGGGTGCCTCTTTGAGGTCTTATAACTTCGAACTTTAGATAGCTCGAGTAAGTAGTCCCCGAGTGTTCGAGGTACGTTTGCAATCGGCCCTTGAGCCATGTTTCACGAGCATTAGTTTTGCGTAATAGATCATAAGTTGTATAATAGAAATTCTACTTCGAACACGAAATGTTTGGGAAAAAGAGAGAACTTCTTTGTATTATTTATACATGCGTACATGTTTTGTTATCGGGTCTCGACTATTCTATATGGACACGGTTCATTCGACCGTTTGGCTCATTACAAAACTTTTTTTATCGAGACCCGTTTACATAACATCTGAGGGTGATGCCCCCAGTATTCAAGGTTGATTTCAAAGAAGACTTGGATACTATTGAATTATCCCCAGGTAGCACATGGTTGTTGCCTCGCTAGAAACCTACCCGAAAAAATCCATTTGGGATAAAAACCGGTCTAAGGGAAAAAGAGTGCAACACGTACTTTAAAACCTGAGGTCTCGATTTCTTGGGCTGGGTACCTGCAATAAGTTAGTTTCTTATATTTAATTAAATGAAAAAGGAGAAATCCATACCTTAGAAATAATATCGCTTGAGAAGTGATATGTTCCAATTATTTGACAATGGCTCACCGTCCATTGTTCCGAGCTTGTATGACCCTTTTCCGACTATGTCGAGAATCTGATAAGGTCCGTCCCAGCTAGGACCGAGTTTTCCTTCGTTAGGGTCTCGAGTATTGATGGTGATTTTCCTTAAGACCAAGTCTCCTACTTTGAAGTGTCGAAGATTGGTTCTTCTGTTGTAGTATCTCTCGATTCGTTGCTTTTGGGCGGCCATTCGAACGAGCGTCGCTTCTCGTCTCTCATCTAGTAATTCGAGGCCGGTATTCATTGCCTCACGGTTTGATTCTTCCGTTGCATGTCAAAATCTGGCGTTGGGCTCTCCGACTTCGACAGGTATTAAGGCTTCGGAGCCGTAGACCAAAGAAAACGGGGCTGCCCCGGTGTTGGATTTCGATGTCGTTCTACATGCCCATAGAACTTCGGGCAACTTTTCTCTCCACTTACCTTTGGCTTCATTTAGCCTTTACTTCAAGTTTTAGATGATACATTTATTTGTTGACTCGACCTGTCCGTTTCCACTAGGGTGATATGGCATCAATAATATCCTCTTTATTTTGTGGTCTTCGAGGAATTTTGTTACCTTACTTCCGATGAATTGTTTGCCATTATGACACACTATCTCAGCAGGTATCCCGAATCTACACGCAATGTGATCCCATATGAAGTCGATCACCTCTTTTTCTCTAACTTTTTCGAAGGCCTGTGCTTCAACCCATTTAAAGAAATAGTCAGTCATAAATAACATGAATCTAGCTTTACCTGGGGCCGATGGTAGAGGTCCGACGATGTCCATTCCCCATTTCATGAATGGCCATGGGGATAAGACCAAGTGAAGCTGTTCACCGGGCTGATGAATCATCGGTGCGAACCTTTGACATTTGTCGCATTTGCAAACGAACTCCGTAGCGTCCTTCTCCATGCTATCCCAATAGTATCCTGCTCTGATGACCTTTCGAACTAGTGACTCGCGCCAGAATGGTTTCCACAAGTGCCTTCATGGATTTCTCATAAAACATAATTGGTATCTCCCGGCCCCAGGCATATCGACAATGACCATCGAACGACCTTCTATATAACGTTCCTTCCTTGTTCAATGTGAATAGAGCTGCCTTAGTTCGTAAGATCCTCGATTCCTTGGGGTACGATGGTAGCTTCCCATATTTCAAGTATTCGATATACGTGTTCCTCCAATCCCAGATTAAGCTTGTAGAATTTATTTCAGCGTGCCCTCCTCGATTATGGACCTTGAGAGATGGACGACAGTCCCCGAGCTAATTTCATCTTCGTCGACTGACGATCCCAAGTTGGCAAGTGCATTAGCCTCGGTGTTCTTTTCCCAAGGTACATGTTGCAGAGTCCATTCTTTGAAGCGGTGCAAAGTGATCTGCAACTTGTCTAAATATCTTTGCATCCTATCTTCTCGTATTTCTAAGGTGCCGTTTACCTGGTTAACTACCAGTAGGGAGTCACATTTAGCTTCAATGACTTCCGCTCCCAAGTTCCTAGCTAGTTCAAGACCTGCAATCATAGCCTCATACTCGGCCTCGTTGTTAGTCAGCTTAACAGTTTTTAATCGATTGTCTAATAACATTGCCCGTAGGCAATTGTAAAACAATACCAAGTCGGGACCCTTTCACATTCGAGGCTCTGTCCGTGAAGAGGGTCCATACCCCCGATGAGGTTCCCGATTTCAGTAGTAGTTCCTTTTCCACTTCGGGTACGAGGGTCGGCAAAAAATCTGCCACGAAGTCTGCTAATATTTGAGACTTGATGGTCGTTCGGGGATGGTACTCAATATCGTACCTTCCAAGTTCGACCGCCCATTTGGCCAATCAACCTGATAGCTCGGGCTTATGCAATATATTTCGAAGGGGATATGTGGTAATGACACATATAGGATGACACTGAAAATATGGCTTTAGTTTACTAGATGCGCTTATTAGTGCAAGTGCTAATATCTCTAGGTGCGGATATCTGGTTTCAGCATCTCCTAAAGTTCGACTTACGTAGTAAACTGGAAACTGCGTACCTTGTTCTTCTCGGACTAGCACTACACTTACCGATATCTCGGACACTGCCAAATATAAATATAGCTTCTCATCTACCTTTGGGGTGCAGAGCAAAGGTGGGCTCGATAGGTACCGTTTCAACTCCTCCAAAGCTTGTTGACATTTCGGAGTCCATGTAAAGTCATTTTTATTTTTAAGCAAGGAGAAGAACATGTGACTCTGATCTGATGACCTCGAAATTAACTGGCCCAGGGCAGCTATCTATCCGGTCAGCCTCTGAATGGCTTTCATGTTTTCCACGATGGTGATGTCCTCGATGGCTTTGATTTTGTCGAGGTTAATGATCACGCTCAACTATGTCTTATAAAAAGACTAAACGGGCGTTGCAAATATAAATTTGGGGTATTACACCCAAAGTCGATCCCACAGAGAATTGAACGTATCAATTGAGTTTATAAAATACTAAACTAATGTTTAATCAATTTTCTTAAGACTTTTGAATATCAATTGGTGATGTTTAATTAACTCTACGAAGAAGATAATAAACTAATAATTGACTAACAAATTAATGTAAACAATGATAATAAACACCTAAGGTTATGGTTTCCCCCGTTGGTGAATTCTTTCTCCGATACTTCTTATAGCTTAATTAATCGTCTCAATCAATCATGAACTCTCTATCTACCATAAATCTCTCTCGAGTAATTATGATAATTTACTAGACGCACTCTCTCAAGTTACGCTAGCTAGATCGCAATACAGTTCACTTTAGATTGCACCCGAGGTATCGCTATCTCTAATCCAACCTCTAAACCCTCGGTTATGACT
>ML369592.1:0-62650 GCA_005239525.1 Nicotiana knightiana
GCAATGTATAAATGAAAGCAATGTAAATCATGGCACGACATCACCCTTCGTGCTTTTACTCTCGCCCTCACAATGCAATGTATAAATGAAAGCAATGTAAATCATGGCACGACATCACCCTTCGTGCTTTACACTCTTCCTCACCCAAATCAACAACAGATAACACTTGGCAAGGAATTTAACAGGGTGAAATACAGTTCATAACCACCCAGCAAGGGGAATATCAACCAAAATAATAACAATGCCCGACAAGGGACCCAACTATAACAAATCTCTTACAAGTACATAACGTAATGAAATGGGTCCTCAACTGAGATATCCTATCACAAATACTCAAACAAATATTCTCAACAATTAAACAACTTCTCAAAGGAAACTACTTCATAACACAATAAATATCGAAATAATAACATGTAATTCACCAAATTAGACTCACGGGCATGCTTGACAAATAATGCATAGGTACTCGTCACCTCACTTATACATTGAACATGATAACACAAGTAGCACAAACGACTCAACACCTATTCCCTCACTAAAGTTAGGCGAAACACTTACCTCGACTCCAAAAATGCAAATCAAGCCTCTAGCACTGCTTTCCCTCTCGAATCCAACTCCGAAACGATAGTATCTAGATATAATCGACTCAACAATATCAATAACGACTCAATAATTCAATCCCAAAGCCTAATTATGCATTTTCCATCATTCTTCCAAAAATACCAAAATTCGACCCCAGGCCCGCTTGGTCCAAACCTGAGGTTCGGACCAAACCCGATCACCCATTCCCTCACGAGCCCGAATATACAATTTGTTTTGAAATTCGACCCCTAAACGAGGTTGAATTCCCGAAAATTCCAAAAGCCCTGACTCTACCCAAAACCCCCAATTTTTACCTTTTAATCCATGATTTTAAGCCTAGAATCTAATAATAGTTGATGAAAATGAAAGAAAACGGAGTTAAGAACACTTAGCTATGAAGCTATGGAGGAAAAGTCTCCCAAGAATCGCCCAAGAAGAGTCGAGAAGAAGAAATTTGAGAAAAATGGGTTTAATCCCGTAACTCTCTATTTCTAGGCTTTAAAAATGACTGGACGAAATAAGCCTATGCGATCGCGAAGAGAGGGCTGCGATCGCATAGAGGTCTGCTTCTAATGCACCACGATCGCGAACAGGGACTTACGATCGCACAGCTTAAGGAACCCCTCCCTATGCGATCCGAATGAGTCTATGCGATCGCACAGGGTACCTAGCCAGCCCCCACCCGGACCTCCTCACCTCTATGCGATCGCGAACAGTTCTATGCGATCGCATAGAGAAAACTGATCCCCCCTCACTTAAAGCTATGCGATCGCAGATAACCCTACGTGATCGCATAGAGAAAAATATCAGACACCAGCAACAGCCTATTTACACCAGATTTTTCAACCTTTTAGCACCCCGACACCTACGCGAAACTCACCCGAGCCCCCGGCGCTCAATACCAAATATACAAATGACTTCAAAGTTATCCTACCAACTTATTCGAGTAATTAAACCACCAAAATAACATCAAAAACAATGAATTAAACTCAAAAATCCATAGAATTTCCTCAAACTTCATAAACTATCAAATTTTCCATTTTTGATCCGAAACACGTCAAACCAAGTCCGTTTCTTACCAAATTTTACAGATAACTCATATAATATATATTGAACCTGTTCCGGGATCCGGAACCATAATACGGGCCCGGTAACACAGATTTCACATCAAAGTTTATTTTCAAAAAGTCTTTATTATTTTCATAAAATAATTTTCTTTAAAAATTCATTTCTCGGACTTGGGACCTCGGAATTCGATTACGGGCATACGCCCAGGTCTCATATTTTCCTACGGACCCTCCGAGATCATCAAATCACGAGTCTGGTCCGTTTACCAGAAATGTTGACCAAAGTCAACTTTATTTAATTAATTATCAAAAATTCAACTATTTAACACATTTCCACATAAAGGCTTCCCGTTTACGTGCCCGAGCTGCGCACGCACATCGAGATGAGATTAACGGAGGCTTTCGGGGCCTTGGAACACAGTTTTAGCTAAATTTATACAGGATGACCTTTTGGGTCATCACAAAGGTACACGTGTTAAAACTCATATTGATGAATTTAATTCAATTATAATGGACCTGAAGAATGTGGATACAAAAAAATGAGAGTGAGGATCAGTCCTTGATTGTGTTATGTTCTTTACCACCTTCTTATGATACTTTTGTTGATACGCTACTATATGGGAAAGACAACATTTCACTAGAAGATGTTAGTAATGCACTAAAATCTAAAGAGTTGAAAAAGAGCTTTCTAGACAGCAGAATTGAGGGTGAGGGTCTTATGATTAGAGGAAGAACACAACAAAAGGACTTTAACAGGAAAAATTCAACCGCCAGATCAAAGTATAGAGCAAGTAAGCAACATTGTTATGAGTGCGGGGAGCAAGGTCACCACAAGAGAGATTGTCCTAAGCTGAAAGAGAAAAGAGGGAAGCAAAAAATAGATAATTCGACAAATATTGTTGGCACTGACAGTAATACTGATGATAGTGACTATGTAGGGGAAGTCTGTGCTGTGAGTTCTAGTCATGGGCAGAATTCTTGGGTTCTTGATTCTGGTGCTACTTTCCACATGTGTCCTCACAAGAATTGGTTTGCAACTTACAAGAAAATGAGCGGGGCTGTCTACATGGGAGATGATAATCCATTACCAGTAGAGGGGGTTGGTAACATCAAATTGAGAATGTTCGACGGAATTATCAAAAATATTGAGTGTTGGCATGTTCCTCGGATAATTTCTCTTTTGACTTTGGATGATCAAGGGTATAAATTTTACTCCGAGAATGAAATACTTAAGGTGTGTAAAGGCTCCATGGTACTCATGAAGGGTAAACTACATTCTAAATTGTATCTTCTTCAGGCCTGTGTAGTTGAAGGGGAAGCTGTTGTAGCTTCTGGAAAAAGTGATCTGAATCAGTCTCAGTTATGACACTTGCGACTTGGCCATATGGGTGATAATGGATTGTCTTTGTTGAGTAAGCAGAATTTGTTGAATGGGTACAAAAATCAAGTTCTGAATTTTTGTGAGCATTGTGTGTTTGGTAAACATACAAGGGTAAAGTTCAGCAAGAAGGCCGAGCACAAGACCAGAGACAAGTTAGATTATATACACTATGAATTGTGGGGTCCAAACAGAGTTCCCTCCAAGAGTGGTGCCAGGTATTTTATGACTTTGATTGATGATTACTCAAGGATGGTGTGAGTTTATTTTCTGAAAACAAAAGATGAGGCATTTTCGAAATTTGTTAAATGGAAGACGATGGTTGAGAGACAGACGGAAAGAAAAGTTAAACGTCTTCGAACTGACAATGGGTTAAAATTTTGCAATTCTGAGTTCGATAATTTCTGCACCAGAGAGGGCATAGAGAGACACCTCATTTGTGTCGGAACACCACAACAAAATGGTGCTGCAGAACGTATGAACAGAACACTTTGTGATACGAAACATGCTTTCACACTTATGTGTTAGCAAAGATTTTTTGGTTGAAGCAATCAATACAACTTGTTATTTGGTCAACAGATCTCCATCCATAGCTATTGAGTTCAAAATTCCTTTTGAGGTATGTTCCGGTTCGCTTGCTGATTATTCAAATTTAAGGATATTTGGTTGTCCTGCTGTGAGGGATGTATGCAACTGGAGTGAAAGGTTATAGGTTGTGGTGCATAGATCAAAAGATTCCAGGGCTAATTATCAGTAGGGATGTAACATTCAATGAATCTGCCTCACTGGGCATTCAGAGGGAGAGGGCAATAGCAGAAACAGATTGTAGTGTCAGTGACCGCATAGAGCTAGAAATTGAATCTCCACTAGCTCGGTCAGTAGTTCTAAAGTAGAGGAAGTGGATGATGTGTAAAATATTGATCAAGATGATAATGTTGATGCACCTGCGCAACAATAACCATATAACATTGCAACAGGCAAAGAGAAAAGAGTGATCAATCGACCGCAAAGGTTTGCAAACGTAGTTGATGAGAATCTTCTTGGATATACGAATCTAGTGGGATTTGCTTTGGCAGTTGCAGAGACCGTTGATGCATTGAGTGTTATAGCTACTCAGAAGCTATTCAGAGTACAGAACCAAATTGACGGATTAGTGCTATGGCTAAAGAGATTGGGTCTCTTAACAAGTTTAGGCGTTGCCTAGATTTGGTTAATGTGTGCGTGAATGGATAAAGCCCTTGCGAGGGCTGAGGGCAAGGTAGAGATCCTGTTGATGAAGAGAATTCAAGCCAAGGGGAAGATTTGTTATTTTGTGGCTTGAATTATTTCCTTGTATTTTTAGGAAACCCATAATCCCTATAGGTTTAGGAAAATTCATTGGCCTAAAGATTTGGGAAAGGAAAACCTATAGTCCTCGTTAATTGGGAAACCTTTCTCTTATATACATGAGACCTTTTGGGATCTATATATAGGGGTTGTAGTTGGGGATTCTAGAGATGGTATTGTACTTTTCTTCTCATTCATAGTGGAAAACTCTCTCTGCTTTTGTCCCGAGGATTAGGCTTAGCCGAACCTCGTTAAATTCTTGTGTTGATTTTTCTTCTCTATTTGCTTTGTGTGTGATTGTGTGCTAGTTAACCCACGATACTCCGCAACAATATGGCTTTTTGGTATTGTTCTTCTTACATATATTTTCATTAATGTGGTACTTATGCTTTCCTGAGTCGGGGGTCTATTGGAAACAACCTCTTTATCCTCACAAGGCAGGGGTAAGGTGTGCGTATACACTACCCTCTCCAGACCACACAATGTGAGATATTACTGGATATGTTGTTATTGTTATAGTACATCTCATAGAATTGAAAAGATTTAGAGAAGATAAGCACAGCCCTGCCCAAGGATGACACGTGCAAAATGAGAAATATTTCTGAGTTACTCCATTTAAGTAATACAAGGTAATTGAAATAAAATCATCAATTCTCTTCCAATTTTTTTTATTTGATTATTACCTAAGAATGTTGAGTTAGGTATGTTGAATGTATACAATTTAATTTCAATTGCAAAAACCAAGTGACATGGAAGGACTATTATACTGCAGTAAGAAAGCTACTAAAAATACAATTTCTAAGTAAAATAAAAGATTGAAAGGTTGAGTAAAAATTGCATATTCAACAGTTAATGATGGAAACACAATCTGATTGCAAGAGAATAGAGTTGGTTAATCAGATTAAGATTACACGGATCAAAAGTGATACTGGTTTAACTAGTCTAACAGGTAGAAGCGAGAAATTTCCGAACGGATATTTATTAAAAAAGGTGAAAAAAATTCTCTTACAAAGAGTGTTTAGTATATGCTTTGCACCTCTAAAACTTAGTATTTTATCTATATACAATTTAACTTTTTCGATAAAGAAACCACCCTTCGAATAATGTAGCTTTGCCCCTACTCTTATGGTGTAAATTAAACAAATAGCGGTAAAAGAAAATATTAAAAGATTAATTTGAAAGAGCAAAAACGTTACATTAACTTAGCAGACTTCAAATTAAGAATAATACGTAAAAATTATATTATAGTATAATATGGTGTTTGTCAAAACATTTTAAAATGAATAGAGTATAATACGCCCGGAAAAAAGTAAATATAAAATTATACTCTCTAGTCGATTTTTTCCTTTTTTAAGGAGTGGGCATAAAATCCGAAAAATCAAAAAATCGAACCTGGCCGAATTAATTTGATATTTCGATATCGGTTTTTCGGTACGGATCTCGATATTATCGAAATACCGAAGTATTTCGTGTAACCATAACAAATTGTTGAACATTTTCCTTTTACCCATGCTAACTAGACAAGGAAATTACCTTGTGCATATTCAGGATGATATACGATCCATTAATAAACTCCCGTTGATGATTATTTATGGGACTGTAACACTCGTCTTAGTGCAACTATTTTGGATTGAATACAGATCTCAAGTCTATTAATCCCACAATCATTGCATAGACAACTTAATTTGGTGTTGTCATTGTGCCAGTAGTTCACCACTTTCTCATTCAAAACTTAGTACGATATCGGAACTGTACTGAAAAATAGCGGCGTACAAATCAAACCAGAAAATCGTATCACCGAAAAGTCAAATCAAATCGATTAAAAAACCTGATTAGGTTTGATTTGATTTGGTTAGGTATTAAGTAAAAAATCGAACAAAATCGATATATAAATATATAATTTTTATATATACTTTAAGACTTTTTATAGAATTTTATTTAAAAAGTATTTAAAAATATTTGCGATTCTCTTATAGGATGTAATATTTAGTTAAATATAAAGTGCTTCATATTTATTATTAAATAATGGGTTATACGGTCACTTTTTTATCAAGTGTTAGTGAAATGTGTCAATCTCTTTGTTCTTCTATATTTATATGTCAAGATCTGTTAAATTCTTATATATTTTCGAATTTGAAATGGATTTTGATAATTTAAAATTAAATAGAACATATCATTACATAGGTTCATATTTATTTTTATATTTAATTATTAAATTGGATTAATCTTGAATGTTTACATGAACGTAAAATTATTATCAGATAATTAAAATATTTACTAATAAAAAATTTAATAAAAAAAAATTAAAATAATATTTATATAAAAAGAAAACTGAAAAATCCAATAAAATCAAACCAATCCAAAATGATATAGTTGGTTAGAAGAAAATATATTTGATATGAAGAATTGATAAATATACCTACGGAACACACACACCTGCTTTTTTCTCGCCCTTTTCTTCTCTCTCTTAATTAGTTGGAAATCGCGCCTGTTTTTGAAGAGTATGAACGGCAAACCAAATTCCCATAAATACCCACACATTAGTTTCAAGAGAGGAGAGAGGGGGTTATTTTGGTAAATTCAAAAAGGATAGTGGGACAGTGAGGAACTGTATTGAGGAATTGCGAAGTGAGGGAGGTATCACAAAATAGTAGAGTAAAAAAGATAATCACAACAATGAGCGTTTAATGGTAGCAGAGTCAGAGAGAATCGTTGTATAGGCGATGGCCGGAGACGGGTTGACGGCGGCGGCGTATTTTCCCGGCGGAGCCGCGGCGGAACCGCAATACGCGGCGGCAAAGACGTCGGTGTGGTGGGATATAGAGAACTGTCAGGTGCCAAGGGGATGCGACCCTTACACAATCGCTCAGAATATAAGCGCGGCATTGATGAAGATGAACTATCACGGACCGGTCACCATCTCTGCCTATGGCGACACGAATCGCATCCCTTGGCCCGTTCAAAATGCTCTCTCTAGTACTGGAATCGCTCTCAATCACGTCCCAGCCGGTACACTAGCAAACCCCTGCTTTATCTTGCTACATGTATCAAAATAGATATACATGTCTATCTAAAAGACGAAATGATTTACACCTTATTTGATAGAATATGTTGCAAATATAAATTCCGCGTAATCTCTTTTAAGAGCGTTTTGATGTTTTGAGAGAACAGGACCCAGATTCCCTTTGTTTTCTATATCTGATCCACGCTCTTTTTCTCCTTGACTTGCGGGTTCTTTTGCTTCTTGAATTCGATTCTTTATTTTTTTATTTGATCGTAGAAAAAAGTTTTGTTTTTGGTTTTTATTGATGTTTTTATTTTGACTAAGATTTTCATTTGTATTCAAATTTAAAAGAAGTAATTTGCTTGGTATAATCCACGGTTTTATTTTATATACATTATAAAGTGGTACAAATTCTGGGAAGAACCAAAATTCCAGATTCAATATGGGACGATTTAATAGTTTTTCATTCANAAGTAAATAATGCAACAACTAAGCCTCAATTCAAAGCTAGTTGAGATTGGTTATATGAATCCTCACCGTCCAGTTTGCTACATTTGTCATTTCCTCCAAATAAATAAATAAATAAAGGCGTCTTTCTGTCACAGCTTAAGATTTCAGATGAAGTGGTTACATCAACATTTTCTGATGTTATTGTGGCAATTGGAAGCGAGCTTGGCGTCGACTAAAAAAGTTGAACAATGGAGAAGCATGGTAGAGAGTAAGGCTTTTAGAAAAAGTAGAAGTAAGACTGAATATATGAACAACAGGTTTAGCTAGTATACGAAGATTGAAGTTGAGGTGGGATTAGACGGGATTGCAGTACTTAAATATAAACAATTCAGATATCTAGGCTCGATGCTCTAGGAGAATGATATGATAGATGGAGATGTTACATATTGAACCAAAGTAGGATGGTTAAAATGGATAAGTGCTGCCAAAGTGTTATCGGAGTGAATGTTGCACAACCTGTAATTATGCCTGATGCACTGGCTTAGTGCATAAATTTATATAATCCTTAGTTAGGTGTCACAAATATGCAGATGCTAAGATGAATGTATATCATACAAGTAGCACACACTGAGAATAAAATGAGAGCAATTCATTTGAAATGGTCTGATCATGTCCTACGTTGACTTCAGATGCACTGGTTGATAGGTGAAAAACCTAGCGAGTGAACGTTTTAAAAGAGGACGAGGAAGACCTAAAATCATTTGGGAGGAATCCATGCAAACCTAGTGAAAAATAGGTTAAACTGAAGAAAAAGATCTTCATTAGGATATACCAATTAGTGGTATTAAGTTTTAGTTGTGGTAGTCCGTTTCCTTTAGGTCCAATATTTTTAGGAGTTTGTTAGCCCTTCCAGAGATTTAACTTTATATATATTATATTGAAAGGAGTTTAGATGTAGTATATGGACAATAAGGATTCATATAGCTGGCCCTAACAATCCAACTTGCTTGGGATTGGTAGTTGTTAGTTAGTTACATCCTTCTTACATTTTAGTGTTTTCAAGCTAAGTATAAATGCGTATTGCCAATTGAATTTTGCCTTTTCAGGAAAAAAAAATGAATTTTGTTTCATGTAACAGGGGTTAAGGATGCAAGTGACAAGAAAATTTTGGTGGACATGCTATTTTGGGCAGTGGACAATCCTGCACCTGCGAATTATCTGCTCATTTCGGGAGATAGGGATTTCTCCAATGCCATTCATCAGTTACGCATGAGGAGATATAATATTCTTCTAGCACAGCCTTTACAAGCTTCTGCTGTTCTTGCTGCTGCTGCCAAGAATGTGTGGCAGTGGACAAGCCTTGCTGCTGGAGGATCTCCGCGAGAACTTTCTTATGGCATTAAGACATTACGCCAAGAATCAACATTGACTCCAATTACTAAACCTATATCTGTGAACCAACCTGCTTATTCCGAAGCCAATGCCAATACTAATGCTTCTGGACCCCAAACGTTATCTAATCTTGGACGCCCTGCTGATACTAAAACTAAAGCTATTTACGTACCTAAGAACTCGAATCAACTGAATATGACCGGCATGTCAAGTATGCCTGCTAGAATTGAAGAAACTAGTAGCAGCCATTGCCCACAAGAACCAGATGTTGCACTAAAGCAGTTTGCACCACATCAGTTTTTCGCAAAGCCTGATAGTTCAGAGAACCATAGCAGTAAATTCATAGAAAAAAAGCATGCTCAGGGTACTCAATCTCAACCTCTTTTAGTTCCAGATAAAGCTGTGAAGTCGAACTCTTGCCAGAACAATTTGCAGCCTGCACCTCCACGACCTGAAGGTTCTGCAGTTTTTTCTACACCATTTGTATGTCATCCTGATGCTGTTAGGGGTAATTTATCTGATAGCCCCATTAACTTGTTTTATGCTTTTAATTTTAAATTGACAAAATAGGGAAGTATTCTGACAGAAACTGAATTTTATTTGGCCAGATAGTTTTCTTGAGGCGGCTAATGGTGGTAATTTGCTTGCAGTTGGGGGTGATATCGGCGGTTCTCTTAACAAGAGTCCTGCACATCCTGAGTTTTCCATCCCTTCATCCTCATTGGGGGTTTCTAAATCTGTTCCTGGTAATCCAGATTTGGGTCTCCAGCTTCCTCAACACATTCAAGGTCTTATAGGGGTCATCTTGCTTGCCTTGAATACTTTGAAGCTTGAGAAGATTGTGCCAACAGAAGAAAACATTACTTATTGTGTACGTTATGGTAACTCAAAAGATCGTCATACTGATGTTACAGCAGCCTTAAATTCTGCACTAGAGCAACAGATGATATTAAAGATAAAAGTAGGAAATTTTGAGCTATATGTTGGTAGGACTGAGAGGATCTGGAATTGCGTTAATCCACTTGGTGGAAATCTTAACCAGTATCAAGATGCAACTTGGAATGTGATTGAGAATTTTCTCTGTTCAGCTGCTGGACGTTCAGCAATAGCAGCATCTGAATGCAGGTAAACGAATTCTGGTGCATGTTTTTTAGTAATTTCCAGAGTTTTTTCTGATGTCTGTTTGCCATCAGGTATGAAGCAGCTCTGATTCTTAAAAACTCATGCTTAAAAGACCTTACATTGGGTGAAGTAATTCAAATCCTGGATATGATTATCACGCTGAAGCATTGGATTAAAACTTCGCACTCTGGTTGGCAACCAGTTGTTATCACTCTTCCAGAAACTAATAATAATAGTGGTACCAGAATAGATACCTAGTTGAGAGAGCTCTTTCAATATTTTAACATGTCCTAGTCAGAAATGGATCAAATATCTTGGATTTATGGATTTTAAAAGAAGCTCAATTTCGTTGGAGACGGTATGTTTAGTGCATCGATGACACTGGCGTAGGAGCAACATCTTTTTTACTTTTGTGGAATGCTTTTCTACATGCCATTGCAGCTGATAAAGTGGGCAGCTTTCTTCACCATGGTCAACCTTATGTTAAACGGATGGAATTGTTATCATGCTTCTATCCACCCAACTATGCTGATGGATCTCGTAATCTTTCATTCCAGCTTCATGGTTACCAACAATCCTAAATTTCTTCATCTTAAAATTTCCTTCTCTCTCGAAATTTTCTTTTCCCTTAAAGAATCTACTATTGCTTTCACCTTACTAGAATTTGGAGCATCCATGAAGAATGTAGCATGGTTACTGGGTGAGTAGAAAAGAAGCACAAATGTTTGGATGGCAGGTTGACAGGAATATTTTGTAATCTCTGCTGTTGTTCTAGCTGGAATATAAATGTCGAAGAGTCTGTTTAGAATACAGATCAGTTACCTTGGTTTTTGGAGCTTATGACCACAAAGTACTCTGTCAAATGGAGTACGTAGATATTCTTGGGAGGCATTTTCATATGTTTTCGTAACCTCATCCTTTCCCCTCTTCTTTTTGTTTATTGGAGGTTACAACTAAAAAGTACTTTGTCAAATATTGTATCTGTAGATTTACTTGGCAGCACTTGCATTTGTTTTCATTTCATACTTTTCCCTCCTATATTTCTCTCATTTGATTGGTATTATACTTGTTACATAGTTTGTTGGGAGATCATCTGTTGTATGGTATCTGTTTTCAGCATTTCCTGAATAAACAACTTCGTTAAAAATTTTGCTGCAATTTTCTGACAGGTTTTTGATGTTGTCTGTATGTGCGTGGTGCATATGGTGAGGTAAAATTCAACGTTCAATTTGCTTATTTCACACTGGACGAAGTAACTTGTCTTTTCAGGGTTTCGTTTTGCTCAATCCTCGACCAATAATCAATATTAATTAGTCTCGACATACGAACTTTTTCTACTTTGTTTTCACTCTATTAGTGACTAATGCTAAAAGCAACTTACCATTAGAAAAACTTGCCACAGAAATTATGCCTAATAAAAATTGGGAAATTGTTCAAAGCCTCAAACACAAAATGTTTGGCATCCAACCCTTCAGCATCACGTATGTTGAAGGAGAAAATTATTTGTAACAAAACTCGTGATATGTAGGTAATTCACACATCGCGTGTTGCGTTATTACCACCAGATCAAAGCCCAGGGCATCAAAACTCAACCCATATAGCTTATCATGCATTCCCACTATAGTTGTGTTAAACTTCTTTAAAGACTAAACTATTTCGTAAATGCTATTGACCTCTGTGGATTAAATGCAACACCAAATGCCTTCACATTTATCTCACATGCCAAAAGAAAATTTACAATTTACCACGATAACACTTCTACTTCTAATTTCCCTTAACCCAACCAGGAGTCCTCCTTGATCAAGTACAAATGAATTAGTCTTTCGTGTGTACAAAGAACAAGGATAAAGTCTATATCAACAACATCGTGGCCAGCAAGAGAAACAAGAAAACCAAGTGGTCGCTGCCAATTTAGGCTGCGACTCTGGTTGTTTTGACTGTGGTGGTTGTTGTGGTTGTGGCTGTGATCGTGGTGGTGATTGTGGCTGCACTGCTGGTTGTGAATCTGGTTGAGGTTGAGGTTGAGGTTGATGCCTCTCCATTTTAGCAGAAGCTGCTTTGAGTGAGCCAGTTTTCCCGGCATCATTAAGTAGTCTGCAATGAACCAAAAGTAACTATAAACAGTTCAAATGTATTTCATGCACGGAACAATGGCAGAGCACATTTCACCCAAAATTGAAAATAAAAAACCTAACAACATTATCTTAAATGTGAAACCTTAGCAGAATGAATAAGAAGCGAGCACACTATTTCTGAGAGAGAGAGAGGGTAGACAAACAAAACAAGTAAAAGGTTATACTCTGACTGCGCATTTAGCAAAACTATAACATGATTATGTGCAGATCCAAAGAGGAATAGAAGGTAAAATCCACCAGAGAAGTTCTTGCTGTTTTATCCCTTTTCTCAATTAAGTCATCAATTGCTAAAGATACTTGCACTTCTATATATGTTTTAAAGTTCAGAACTCAGAGAAAAAAAGAAGCTTCTGTCAAAGTAAAACGCCTTAAATTTCACGAGGCTATTTTACGTTTAACCGAAATTTTACAACTGAACATAGACCAAAAAGTACTAGATACATACTAAACTTTCTACAAGTTTGTAATGCTTATTTAAAGATAGCTAGCATGTGTGAACTGAGCACCAAAAGATCTAAGAATCATGAAAGCAAGTAAACATATGGCCCATGAAAGAGAAAACGTGTGCATATTTTGGTTAGAATCAGAACATACAAAATTGATATGTGGGATGGTTTTAGATGCAATCTGCAAACAAGATACCTCCACACCAACAGAAGCAGAAAAGAAAACCATAGTTCATTGCATTCCCTCAAGCTTGATGAAGGGGAAAAAGTATGTAATATTTAGCATGTTTTAGTGACATATGGAAGTCGTGAAAAGGAGATCTTACACTGGAAAAGCAAAGGAACTGCTGCTGTTTCCGCTCTCATTGGAGAGGCGGGGTGAGGAAGCATGACTTGCCTCAGTCGGGGGAACAACTTTACCATCTGACTTGTTGTGCGCTGAGGCAGAATGCTGAACATCATCAACATTAGATGTCTTTTCTTTGATGTTATTTTCATGATTTTCCGCAGGGACTATTTTGGGGGATTCAACAATCTTTTCTTGCATAGCAGGACCCTCCGCTACACTTGCACTCTTTGCCTCTTTATCTGTCGCCACTTCTACAAGAGGCAGGGGAAGGTTTGGAGGTAGGCTCTTCTTTTCATTGGATTTAACTTCAGGTTGTGCATTATATGGATTGGCCGGAGAATTACTCCATTCTTCTGGCTTAGTTAGTTCTCCAGATCTATACATCATGTTGAACTGATCTCTAGAGAAGCTGTTATTTCCCATATGAATACTAAACAATGACTCATTTGAAGCAGTACTCCATTCCATAGGATTAGTAGGCTTGCTTGAGAAGACAGACGATGGAATACGATTGGGATCATAACCCGGAGGATGACCCATAGTATGTATTGGAGGAGACTTCATCGGCGAAGGGTTAGCTCCATTCCATTCATCAGGGAATGGTGGAGCCTCCATTTCACCACGTGGAGATGCACTTATCATGCTCCACTGTGGTGTCTGATTAGGAACATCAGGAGAAGACGAAGATGCTGGACTAGGTGATAAAGAAGAATCTTTTGTATACAAATCTCCGAGGGGGTCCTTTCGACTAGTACTTAGCTCCAATGAATCCTCAGATGAAGAAGGCGATGACGGAGACGATGAGGAAGGATATAAACCAGTTGTTTTCACTTCCATAAGTGGTTTGCTATCCTCTTGTTTAGTCTCAGGATGTTGCATTAAAGGCTTATTACCACTACTCCAATTCTCCATTTCTTGTCCAATCAATAGAAATCTTTCAGCGCTTAATATAGTTGGAGTAATACTTCTCCTGCATAACAAGAACAATTCAACAAAATGTATACAAGTTAAGCTATGAGATAATACGTTTTCACACCACAATTGCATTGCTTTTGAATAAACTTCTGGACAAAGATGTTTGTTGCCAATGAGAATCTAGTTGTAGATAACTAAATACATTTTATTTACCAGATTTGTTTCTCTTAATAAAGTGGGAATAAAAGGGTCATTTTCACATTCATGGAAATTGGAAACGCATGAAACCAAAAAAAGCTTACACATTTTTATCTCCAAAATTCTTGGAGGAGATAGCAAAACAATTATTTCCTGACCTGGAATCTGCTAAACAGCATTAACATCATAAATCCTTTAGACCGAATTTTAAGCAACATAAAGCATCTATCCTGACTAATTCTTCTTAATCAACAGCACCTCTTCAGGAAATATCATTCAATTCAATTTCATCTATTTGGACTTGTTTTATTCCAACGCTCAATCTTATATCTGATTCAAACTTAATTTCACCTAGCCAAAAAAATAAAAGAAATCATTCAGTTTCTTTTTACAGGCTCTAATTTTTGACAGAATATCGTTTCGAAATGAGCTTTAATGCTAAAGGAAAAGAAACCAAAAGCAATTGAATTTACCTATAATCCCACCAATCCTCAAAACCAAATCTTGATTACTAGCTGTATCCTCTTTGCTAATGATAATCCAAAGATTAAAAAAGATACAGCTACTTACCCCTCAATCAATATTGTGAGGTAAGAGATTGAAAAATCCAATGAATTCGAATTTGAATAATAGAAGAAATTCTTTTTAATTTTCGTAAGAGGATAAACTTCAATAGAAAATACAACGCAGAAAAGGATTTAGAGCTCAGAAAACAAATAAAAGAAACCAAAGGGAAAAAAATAAAAATAAAAGGATCAGTTTTAAGGGTTTTATTTTAGGTAAATTTATTGCTTCAAAAAGGAAGGTCAAGCAGCCATTTCGGTGATGTCTGATCTGTTTTTCCGTATAACTGTATAACCAACCATTGGCGCCAATTGTACATAAAGGATATGCTCAGTATTCGGGTCGGATAAGAATGCTTGGGCCAATTGGTGCCTACCCGGCCCAAGTTTTCCGAGCCTTGTTCACCAATTGATGGGTGCATCGTAGGGCTGCGCATATATCGGGTAAAACCCCGAATCGAAAAAGCTCATTGGGTTATCAGTATCGGGTTATTGGGTTAATGGTTCAGAAACGGTTTAGTATTTTTTTACTATTGGGTTATCGGTTCGGGCGTTTGTCAAAAATTTAGGGCAATTTGCAGCCATACCCTATATAGCAGCCACTTTTTAACTTGTACCCTATTTTTAAAAATTATTGATTTGGTAGCCGGCTGACAAAAAATCCGTAATAATATGACCATTCTACCCCTGACAAACATATAAAAGATGCTTCACGCACAAAACACTTCACGATTCTCTTCCGTCACTCCGTCTCTCCTCAGATCTCCTCTCGCAAACCAGAAATTTGAACCAGACGCAAATTCCAAAATTCAAAATTACAAAAAAAATTGTAAGTATTGCAATTCATCTTTAGAATTCAAATTAGTTTTTGATATATGTTTCTATAATTATTTGCGTAATTCACACTTGGATGAAGTTGTTTCACGTTGAATTCTAGAGTGAAGCAGAAGATTCTTCACGTTAAACCTAATTTAAAGGTCAGCTAAAAATTCAAATATGCTGAAGTTTTGTACTGCGTTTTTACATCATTCGCTAAAACTTCACACCAAAAATGCTTATTTTGTCTTGCATTCTAAACAAGATGAAGTTCTTTAGTTCATTTACTAAGACTTCAGCACTAAAATATGCTGAAGTTATGTCATGCGTCCTAAATGCTGAAGTTGTTTAGTTCATTTTTAAAAACTTCAGGAAAAAGAAGCTAAAGTTTTCCTCCTACACTATGTAATTTTATTATGATTTTTTGCTAAAACTTCATACCAAAATATGCTGAAGTTTGGATACAATAGTTTTATCATGAGTTTTTTCAAAAACTTCAGCAGAAGATGCTGAAAGTTTTTAATTCATTTGCTAAAACTTCATACCAAAATATGCTGAATTTTTCTCCTGGATACAATAGTTTTGTCATGAGCTTTTTCAAAAACTTTTAGCATTCATTTGATAATACTTCAACACTTAATATGCTGAAGTTTTCTCCTGGATACAATAGTTTTGTCATGAGCTTTTTTAATTTATTTGATAATACTTCAGCACTTAATATGCTGAAGTTTTTCTCCTGCGCTATGTAATTTTCTCCTGCATGCTGAAGTTAAATATAATTTGTGCTTAACTTTTATCCTTCATTAATCAGCTTTTTCATGAGTTTTTTTCTCTAGTACATTTTCTCAAACTTCAGCTTTTTTCATAACTAAATTCTGTTGTTCAATTTCCTAATAAATGACACTTAACTTGCTTCTCTAGGATGAGTTCGATTTGCGTTGTTATTACTTTCAATGGGAGGTGGACTATTGATTTCAAATACTTGGATCATGATACAAAACTTGTTCTGCTTAATAAACAAGTATCATTCAATTCTTTCTTGAAGAAAATTAGTGAAGTTACAAATATTGATTCAAGCAGATATTCAGTAAAGGTATGGTTTTATATCAAACTAAATACAAGAAAAGGTATGCTTGTAACTTCAGATGAAGAACTCAGTACCTGTATACATTTGCTAACAACTGATTCAGCCTACAAGGATTGCCATTTTGTCGACGAAAAATACAACATATTTCTGACAATATAGGTGCTTCAGAATCTGCAACATTCAACCAATCTCTTGACAATATAGCTGCTTCAGAACAATTTGTTGATTATCAACATGAACTAGGGCAACCAATAGTGGAAGTAGACAATGAGTAACAACCTTCTAACTTTACAGCTGCTTCAGAATATAGAATGCTGCAACAATCACCCCATGCTCCAATATATTCATACTAGTTTGTCAATGAGCAAGAAGAAGAAGGACAACTAATAATGCAAATTGACAACCAATGCACAATCCAATAAAGTTTTTTGTTACCTTCTGCAATGATAAGCAACAATGAAGATGAAGAAAACATGAAAACATCAAATACAATTGAAGAAATTGCTGAAACTTCTAGTGCTTCTAAGAAATCAAGAAAAAGAGTGAGGAGAAAGCTGAAAGAATCTCCACCATGTAAAATACTTAGGCATGATGCATTGTCTGAGGAAGTAAGAGTAGGATCAAGTTTTGAGAACAAGCAAAATATGACCAAATGTTTCTGCAACTTGAAGATAAACCAAAAGGTTGAATTCACAGCTGTTAGATCATGTTCAAAGAGATATGAGCTGAAATGCATCGTGGAGAAATGTGGTTGGAATGTACGTGCTACCAGAATAAAAAATTCCACACTTTTCAGGGTGATAAAATATCATAACAACCATGAATGCTCAGTTGATGCAAGAAAATCAGATCAGAAGCATGCTACATCAAATTTTATAAGTGATCAAATTTTAGAACATGTTCGAGACAAAAAGATAGAGGTTACACCAGCCTTTGTAGAAAATGAAATGAAAAAGAAATTTGGAATTGACATTGGATATCACAAGGCATGNTGGTTGGATTGTGCGTGCTACCAGAATAAAAAATTCCACACTTTTCAGGGTGATAAAATATCATAACAACCATGAATGCTCAGTTGATGCAAGAAAATCAGATCAGAAGCATGCTACATCAAATTTTATAAGTGAACAAATTATAGAACATAATCGAGACAAAAAGATAGAGGTTACACCAGCCTTTGTAGAGAATCAAATGAAAAAGAAATTTGGAATTGACATTGGATATCACAAGGCATGGCGTGCTATTCAAAAAGCTATTGCTTGCATAAGGGGAACACCGGAAGAGAACTACCAGATTCTTCCTTCATACCTACACATGATGGTGCGTAGAAACCCAGGAACGTACACAAGCATAAAAAGAGATGATCAGNTACTGTATAGATTTGCTTACATGTTCTTTGCTCATGCGACATCAATAGCTGGTTGGTGCTACTGTAGACCTGTTATTGCAGTAGATGCAACGTTTTTAAAGTCAAAATATCGTGGCATTCTATTTGTTGCTATATCAAAGGATGCAAACAATCAAATCTTTCATCTATCTTTTGGTGTAGTAGATTCATAAAACAATGAGGTATACATTTGGTTCTTCAGGGAAATGAGAAAAGCAATTCAAGTCCGTCGTGAATTGGTTTTCTTGTTAGATAGAAACCAGTCGATCGCAAATGGGATTAGAAAAGTTTATCCTGAAGATCACTATGGTATCTGCCTCTATCACTTTGAGAAAAATTTAAAGCAAAGACATGCAAAAGCCACGGTGATAAATCTTTTTCAAAGCGCTGCAAGGTCATACAAACATGAAGATTTTAATAAGTTAATGTCCCAACTCAAAAGTGTTGACAAAAAAATATACAATTACATAATGGAAGAGCCTCCAGAACGATGGGCTCGATCGTAGTTCCCACGGTAACGTTATGATATGCTTACAACAAACATTGTAGAATCAATGAATTCCATGTTACTAAAAGCGAGAAAGATGCCTATTTTAAGAATGATAGATTACATCCAAGAAAATTTGGGAGAGTGGTTTTACGAACGGAGAAAAAAAGCAAATAAAACTTTTCACAAAGTATCAATATGGGCAAAGGTAGAGATGGCTAAGAAGATGGACTTGACTTGCAAAATATTTGTGAGTATATTTATTAACTTCAGGATTTACTTTCAGCGTGTTTTCTCTTTAGCATAATCACTTCAGCTTTTTATATCTGCTGCAGTGATTTACTGCTTACATATAGAAAAATTCATACTTTTTCTTTTTGAAGAAATAGTACACTAATATAGTTTATCTTAATTTTTTATTCCTTATTAGGTGTTCAACCTTGATTCAATATTTTTTAGAATAAATAGTGAAGGAATCGAATTCATTGTGGACTTAAAGAAGAGAACTTGTGACTGCTTGGAATTCCAACTTGATAAATTGCCCTGTCCACATGCAATTGCTACTATTAATAAGAGATATTCGCAAAAATCTGATTACTGCTCAAAATTCTATTCAAAGGAAACATGGTTCAAAACATATGAAGGACATGTGAATACCGTGGGAGATCAAAAATGATGGAATATTTCACAAAATGTAGAATCTGAGATCACAAAACCTCCCGATGTAGATATTTTACAAGGAAGAAGACAAAAGAATAGGCATATCCCTGCGACTGAATCAGTACCATTGAAGTCTACCAAATGCGGTCGATGTAAACAAATTGGGCATAACATAACAACTTGCTTGTCTTCTCCAGCACCTCATCCATATTCCAAGAAACAAGCTGAAAAATACTCCAACGTTCAATAATTCTTTGTGTTAACTATTCTTCAATTGGATTATAAGGTCTGAATTTAGACTTTGATTATTGTATGATATATTTTCGTAGGAATAAAAAAAAAATTTGCACTCTTTTATATATTGTTGAAGCACAAACCACTCATTTTTGTTGCGCAGACTTACAGGTTTGGTTGCATTTTAAAAAAGTACGCAATGACTTCAACGAGAAAAACATTGTATGTGAAATACATATCCTTAACACACACACATACACACACACACAGACACACACACAAAAGTATCTCATGTACAAACAAAACCTTAAGCATCTTTAGACTGAAGTTATAGAAAATGAACTAAATATCTTCAACATAAAAGATTCAAGTTTCTAACTTATATACGCTAACTTCAGGTAAGCTAACTTCAGCGTTCAAAATTTAAAAAAATTATACACAAAAATATAACAAAGATTTTTATTTATAGAACAACAAAAAACATTAACAAAACAAGGTCATCATCAGAAAACATTGACAAAACAAAAAGAAGAATCATAAAAAATATTAACAAAAAAGCACAAAATAAAAACATAAAAAAAGTATTACAAAACTAAGCATCATCATCATTATTAGAACAATACTCATCAATTTCTCGAAATATCTCGTCATCATCAGAATCGGAGATAACTATAGGATAGTCGGGCAAAAGACCACAAAGTCCAATGAGATCAATCTTCAACTTGTTGAATTCATCACGCAACTGACTTTGTTCAACTATTACTCTGTTCATAAGAGAAGGAAGATTCTTCAGGTCATTTTGCAGCTTGGCATAGTCGTCCCAGATGGGAAACATAAAATAATCAAACTATCGGACAACCTTGTCAAACGAGGTTGAATAACCTAATATATATATATATATATATTTTATATCTGTAGTGTAAATTTTCGGTGTCTCTACACCTAAATGTCATTGTAAATAGCTATTGCGTCTGCAAATCGATCGCCTCTCTTAATAGTGGTACACACATCACTCTCAGTACCAACAGGTGCATGATCTCCATCGCCAATCAAATTTCCTTTTGCAATATCACTGCCCACAGCACAACTTGGTGCATGTTCTTCATTATCAACAACTTGATCATCTACACCTTTCTTGCTTCCTACATTCACAGTTGATAATTGTTCATCATTTCCATATTTGCTCAGTCTATCAACACTGGGATGTTCGTTGTTAAATTGTTGTTCAACACGTTGATCTCCTTGAAAAGCCGTTTCCTCACGTGTAACATTTCCATGCGCTGCATCATTAGCATCATTAATATCCGATAGATGTTCGAACGAGTCGTTCATCCTATCATATTGTCGATACTTCATCAAATCAAAATCAAAATCGTCCATTCTATTTGATTTGTCGACAATCTTAAACAACTTTTAAAACTTCTCATCAAAATATTCCTAGAAAAAAAATTACTAACAATGATTAATGTGAATAACATTAGCAGGAAAAAAAAAGACTTCTCTATAAATTAGCTTACCTTGACTTTTACCAAAACCGCATCCACAATAGCAGATCGCTCATCCTGTTTAAACTGCTCGACAACTTCTTTCGCGATCATGCGTCTTTCTTCTTATGCATGCCTTTTAACCTCCATCGTTACCCTCTAGTGTAGAGACACAGAACAAAACTTCAGGTATAACAGAATGTTGAAGTTCAACAAATACAGAACACAACTTCAGCTACTAGAATGCTGAAGTTCATCACAAACAGAATAAAAACTTCAGCTAAAAGCATGATGTAGTTTTACAAAAACACAAAAACAAAAAAACTTCAGCTCAAAACTTACAGAACATATTGTATTGACTAATTCATTGTCAAACGCCATTGTAGAAAGGTTAGAACGACTCTGGGTACGACGTGATTCGCCAATTACAGAAGTTCGATTGGCTTCTTTTGATAGACTCCGACTACCGTGGCGATTCACCAATTGAAGGAACCACATTAAGTACCTTTGAACGAATCCGGTTGCATGGTAATTGTCTAAAGGCATTGAATTCAATTCCTCTTCTGTAGGAATTATATCCAATATCCTAAATGTCCGATATTTCTGTTTAATACAAAAAAAATATTATGAAAATAAAATAAAACTAATACGTCAACATATTAACAGAACTACAAAAATAAAAAAAATTCACTTACACCATGATTACTGAAGTAATCCTCATGAAGTTCTTTATATTTAGGCTCTCCCACACATACATAACGTAACATCTTGGGGACCTGAGGGGCATCAAGGTACTCGTCCTCTTTTAAGTACTTCTTCCGAATATCTGGGAAGGACTCATATAACCAAACACATAACGGATATGGAAATCCACCAACAATATACTCAGTTGAATGATATTTGACCTGGTTGTCCAATGCATGTTTCATTGATGTAATGAGCTTCTCATAAGACACATTACCCCAAGGATAATCAGCACAAGCATTATCATCTTCGACAATAGTTGCATAGTCCTCCAGCACAGTTGATTCATTCTTTTTTCCAAACAAAATAGACTCCACAACAAGAATTTTCACAAGTTTCACAACATCTTCATCGCTCTCACATACGTGTTTGAAATTCACATCATGCTTTTGGATTTCATTCTGGGACATAAAATCTCGAATGTCCTTCAAGTTCACACCCTTAGACTTGCCAAAATGCGCTTCAAAATCTTGCTCTCTCGGTTACATGATTTTTCAACATTATGTGTGTGATCCTCATACCGCACATAATATGTCTTCACGGGTGAACGATACATCATGGCCAAAAATCTTGAAACTAATGGAGTCTCGATCATTGGTGAATATTCAAGAAAGACACAAACAATGAACCAACTTCATGCTGCATTTGAAATTCTCCATAGCCATAATATACTGAAATGTACCATTATTGAGCTTATCTTGTTGTGCAGGAGTCAAGAAAGTTGCGATTGAACTCTTCAAATTGTGGTTCCCCTTCCAGTAAGCACGACAGTTAAACCAATCTCGAAACTCATAATATCTATCCCCTGGTCTTGCAGGTGGAGCAACAGGGATTGAAGGACCTTTAAATGTTCTACGTTGTTTAGGTGCTTTAGGATCTTTAGGTGATATGGATTTCGTACATGCCATCTGTTCAAAAAAAGTAAAAGATACCAAAAATAACGTCAGAACATTATCAGAAAAATCAATTACTAAGAAGGATGAAGTTTAGCAAATATAAAACAAAAACTGCAGCTACTAAATGCTGAAGTTCACCAAAACAAAACAACACGTCACCTCCTAAAATGCTGAAGTTTACCAGTTGCAAAACAAAAACTTCAGCAAAACACAAATTTAACGTCAGAACATTATTAAAAAAATCAGCTAAAAACTTCAGCTCTAAGGAGGCTGAAGTTCAGCAAATATAAAACAAAAACTTCAGCTACTAAAATACTGAAGTTCACCAAAACAAAACAACACGTCACCTCCTAAAATGTTGAAGTTCACTAGTTGCAAAACACCAATTTAACGTCAGAACATTATCAAAAAAATCAGTTAAAAACTTCAGCTCTAAGAAGGCTGAAGTTCAGCAACTATTAAACAAAAACTTCAGCTACTAAATACTGAAGTTCACCAAAATAAAACAATACGTCACCTCATAAAATACTGAAGTTCACCAGTTACAAAATAAAAATTTCAGCAAAACACAAATTTAACTCCAATAATTAAACACAAAAAATAAAAACCTCAGCTCCCAAAATTAAGGTATCCTCGAATTATTATACACTTCAGCAAACACAAATTGAACTCCAAAATTGATGCCTAAGTTCATAAAAAAACAAAACTTCAGCTCCTAAAAATTAAGGTACCCTTGATAGTATCATCTATTTAACTCTGAAATTTTTTAAAATTTGGACGTCTCCAAAAATCACTGAAGAATTTATAAAATTTTCATCAAAAACACAAACACACGTTCAAAAAAACTAAAAACACAACCGTAAAAGTAAAACTAATGTACTAATCAAAGTAAACCCTAAGAAACTATCGATTCATCTAACATGACTATCAAAACAAAAACCAGAAATTAAATCATAAAAATTAATACTAAAATAAAAGCCAGAAAGCTAATGCAATGTACCTGTGATTATACATAATATTGTTAGGGAACAAACAATTGAAAAATCAAAAAGAATGACGAAAACCGTTTGACTTCAGAGACAACTCGAAGAATGGGTGAGAGAGACAAATACAGTAGATGACTGAGGTTTACTTGAAGGGAAAGTAGTATTTAATAAAAGGGCAAAACTGTCTTTTTAAAAGGCTTTTAACAAAAAAAATGAGTACGGGTGCAAACAGAAAAACAAAGCGGCTACAGGTTAAAAAGGGGCGACCAAATAGTGTGCCCCGTACAATTTTTACAAAAAATTATAACGAGTTAACCGATTGCCCAATAAAATTTAATAAATTATTTTCCTTCCTATATAATATTTGAAACTCATTTACCAAAGTTGTCCTACTTTTGTATATTACCCACCCTAAACAAGGCTTACTTACAAATTAGGAGATTTAGTTACATCCTTTTCCTTTTTTGTCTCCTCTCCTCTTTCCTCACTACCACCTCTCAGGTCAATTTTTCTTTCTTTCTTTCATCATCTCTTTCTCTCATTGCTCTGCTCGATCGGAGGGTTTGTGAAGTAGCAGTATTTCTGTTTTGTTCTGGGTGTTTGTCCAAGTATTAGTCTATTTAGGTGTTGAGCACAATTATAATCCTAGTATATTGTGAACTTCCTTCAAATATATTTAATATATTTTGTATCTGATTTGTATATATTTTGTGTGTGGTGTGTGCTTCTTCCTCTCTAATATTTCAATCAAAATTTACTCTCTTAATACAATTTTGATACATATCAACAACTTTTTTTTATGTAAAAAAATAGTATTGATAACTTAAACACAAATTTTATACAATGATCATACATAATACAACTATTTTTCAACTTTCATACAACATTGAAATAAAAAAAAATATATAAATAACAGAATACAATTTACCTACAACTTTACTACATTGTCGTAAATATATTGTATGTCATGTCTTTTTCATGTTCTTCTTCTTTGAGTTTCAATCTGAAAAATTCAGCCAAAATCAAGTCTAATCTTCACCAAAACACCCTAAAAATTAAGATATAAACTCCAAACAATATTCCTAATTATTTGCAACAACACCCAATCCAAACAAATAATGATTTTTGAAAATCCAAATTCAATTTCAAAGCTTCAAAGCTTCTTAATGACTGTTAATGGTGGAAACTCTATCACCTACTTTAGTTTTTTAGGGCTAATCTTCGAAAGTGTTTTTTTCTTTATTGTAAGTTAAGGAAATATTTAAGCAACTACAATTTTGGCAGGATTTAGGGCTGGAATATGTAAAAATCGAGAGGGATTTTTGAAGAAGAGTGAAAACGCACGTTAATGGAGGGAGATATTGAAGAAACATGGGGGATATTGAGAGAGAAACATGGGGGAGTGGGCTATGCACGTTAGAGTGATTATATAAGTTAATTTATTATCATTAAATTCTTAAAATGTACATAATTGGTAAATTATATATAGTATATAATTAAATTAAAACTTGAGTAGGGAGAGTAATAAAGTTTCAAATAGTGTATACGAATGTAAAAATTCCATTATGATTTTACCGTTAAGTATATAAATACATCTAGGACTTCAACCTTCAGTTCATTCTCGTTTTCTCTGAAAACTTTTCTCAGCCGCAAGTCTTCACTCTTCATTCTATCAATGGTAATAGTGAGGTGTACTCTTGAAATTTAATTTTGAGCTTCTTGAATAATTTGAGGTCGGATATAACCTCCCTAACATTCACTATTCTTCCTTTATTCACTTGCCGATTTAGCTACAAGATACCACTTATGCCCACCCTTGTGCATCGGAAGTTGAGGCGATTTTGGGTAATGGTCGTACAGAGATATGAGACTTATCTTATCCCTTTTCATAATTTAGAGATGGAGCCTATAATATGTGCTCAACTACTCCAGAAATTTCATTTTCCAATTATCCAGCTGAGTTTAAATTTTATATATTTACAACGTTAGCAATAACTTTATATAACAGACATTGATTGGTATTATCCAACAAATAGTAATAGTAACTAAGTAAGCTGCTCTAACAAATTAAATGTAACAAGTGCACGAAATTGTGGTCACCGTCGGGCAAGCGAATAAGCTTATTTGGTCAAAGTTTCTTTTTGGCCAAAAGTATTTTTTAATTTTTTTTTAATTTTTAAAATAAGCTGATTTTAGAGGTTTGGCTAAACAAGCTATAAGCCAACCAAAAGTAAGGTTCAGTAGCGGAAACAGGGTTACCGCCAAGGAGGTTCAAAAAAAGGAAAAATTCTAGTAAGAATAGAACTAATGACCTTACAAAAATATTGAACCACTTGAACACTAAATTATATTTTTGGGTTGTGTCAAGCGAATGCAAAACATAATATATAAAGATAAAAAATAAATTTTGATTATATATACAATATAATTTTTTAGTAAAAGAAATTCGAATAAATACCTTTCTGTCCCTGGTCAGATTTGGCATAGCCTGTTATATTCATATAAGAGTAGAACCATTAAACCTAACCGACTAAAATGTGAAATCAATAAACTTCGAATTTTGGCTCCCCTTGGTGCAAACAAAGCCAACCAAAAGTCAGGTTTGGCGGAGCCTTGTATTTAATTATATTAGTATGAGTAGTTTTGTAAGTGGGTTGTAATTACAAGAAAATATCTACAAAGCTTATGTATTGGTTTTAAAGAGCGGGACTTGAGGAGAAACAATTGCAGTGCGTCTCCCTCAAACATTCTCATCCCTCTTCGTGTTAACAGCTTGTTTGGATGGCTGTATCGCAACAACAATACGAAGAATAAATTTATAATATTATAAGAAAAATAATGATACATGATAAAATTATTATATAAAAAAGTAGGGTAAATGATAAAAAAATTATTTAATAATAATGAAGGATGAGATTGAGATAAAAAGGTAAGGTAACAACACGATCACACCAAATTGGTCGTTGCATAAAGTGGCACATTTCGTCGTTATGTAACGACGGAATTATTATTACCATATAATTATTGTCCTTCCACTTATTTGTCGTTGCTTATGGTGCTCATATTATTTGTCTGGTTTTTATTGTTGTTACAGATCTTGTGTCTTTGAGCCGAGGATCTCCCGGAAACAGCTTCTCTACCTTCCGGGGTAGGGATATGGTCTGCGTACATCCTACCCTCCCCAGACCCCACTAGTGGGACTTATTACTGGGTTGTTATTGTTGATGTAACGACGAATTAAAATTTAAGTAACAATCAAAACAAACATCGTAAAGATAACAATACGATACAAATACAATGGGTAACAACCATCCAAACAAGCTGTAAATTTTCTCTTATAGTTTAGTAACTTTAAGTGTTTGGCATTTGAACACGTGTTTTGTTTTAAGTAGTTTCTTCGCATGGACGGAGACAAAGAGACTTCACTCAGTTTTTCGTAAATAGGCGCCGGGGAGAACAAGTATATATTCTTTTCATTACGAGACTTAGTAGATCAAGTCTGGTGAATATTATAATGTAGAAACTACAGTGTAGCCTTTTACATTTGAAGACTGAAAAAAATGAGAGGAAAAACATACATAAACCCCCCCAACTAGAAGCTACAATAATGATGGAAGTCATAAGAATAAATATCCCAATTATCAGCAATTCAAACTTTGACAAAGACCAGACTCCTGAAGCTGTAAATCTTGAACCTGCAGGGGTAAAAGTCTCACAAAATTCATCTTAGATATAATGAAGGAAAAGAAACAGAAACAGAAATTGCGATCTTATATACGTACCATAGGTTGATGATGAGTTCGATTTTTGGAGGGTGGCAATGGCAATAGTGTGCTGGCCTTTCTATTTCTACCAATTAAAAGCCTCTTCGAAACAGGGGACATCATTTGATCAGTTGGACTTGTGTACCTGCAGATACCCAGTTTTGGGAATTCAGGATTTAAATTTGAACACTGTAATTTTTAACAGAAGAAAAGAAAAGAAAAGAAAAAGTTATACCTTTCAGGGTATTTGAATGGCTTAGGGAGCTTAAGGCGATCAGGAGTATTCCCACTTTTGATTGGAGAATTTTGAAGAACAATTGTTGGTCGAATTAGTGGCGGCGGTGTTTCTGGTTCTACACTTAAGGGAGTTTTTGATTGAACTGTTTCCTGTAGGGATTCATTAATGGGAGTTTCTGGTACAGCTGCAGCCTGCTTCCCCTCCATTGATGAAACTATTGTACAGAAGCAGCAGAGAGATTTTAGATAGATTTGATTGTAAATTGGATATTGAATTAAGAAAGTAGTGGAGTGAATTTTATATACAGAAAGACGACCGTTCAGCATAAGGATTTCAACGGTCGAATTCTTTGGGGCTGTATTAAGTGGACGACAAACCAATTTTGCTTTTTCTAATCGACTAAAAAGAGGCCAACTAAGACAATTCCAGAATGTCTTATACCCAACGGGAAAAGTGGTTTTTTTTTTTTTTTTTTTTTTTTTTTCCACTTATTTTTTGGAAAATGTTAGTCGTAGGTAGTATAAGTATTTGAAAAAGAATCAAGACTTTTTATTCGATTGAGTTATATCGATTCGATTTTAGAGTATATTTTCTTATGTTAACAGTTTTAGGTAAGAAAAACGTCAACTCAAATTCAGAGGTTAGGAAAACTATTCACAAAGCCTATTTATAAGTAACTCAAATGATTACTTTATTTACATATTTAAAAAAATCTTTTCTTTATATGAAAAATCTACTTTTGTATTAAAGTTCAAAATATTATTATTTTAAAGTACATATAAATCTGTTATTTCTAAAAAATAATGAAACCCTCAAATTTGGGGACCCAAGGCACAAGCGTTATTAGGTAGAACATTGGAGCCAGCCTTGCACCCAAGGGTAGTCTAATGATCAACCAAAATGACTGCAAATCTTAGATATATAAGAGTTTAGATCACAAGTTTTAAAAATATTTTTTATCCTTATATTTGTACCTAGTCAAATAAGTTTAAACAAATTAAAACGGAGTGAGAATGTAATTTTTTTTCTTTTATCCTAAGATTTGATGGGTAGTCGCTGACTATTTATAGCTATTGCCTTGACACCAAATAAGAGTTCGACTCAATGCTTTATTTCTATCCTAGTTTATCCTGATTCGACATTAGAAGTATATTGATTTTTCCCCAATAACCAAATACTTTTGTCTGTAAATACTGAATATTTGATTCCATCCGTAAATCAATTTTCTTCCCTATGAGTTATAGTCTCAATAAGAATGCTAGTTCATAGATATAAATATACCACATGAATTCGTTATGTATGGATAATGAGATTCCATTGATACAAAGCGAATTCTAATTTCCAATAGACTTATTGGAGGGTCCCATGGGCATGCATTGAATCTACGAATTCTCCAATTATAAGTTGGACACTTTAACCATTTAGCCATGGATGTTTAATGGGGATCCTCATATGAAATCTTTCTGATAAATCAATGCAATTTAGGAGGAATCAATGAGAGGACATCAATTCAAATCCTGAATTTTCGAATTGAGAGAGATAAAGAATTATCACCATTTCTTAGATTCATGGACCCAATTCAATTAAGTGGGATCCTTCATTCACATTTTTTTCCCATCAACAACGTTTTCTAAAACTCTTTGACCCCCGAATTTGGAGTATCTCACTTTCACGCAATTCACAGGGTTCAACAAGCAATTGAAATTTCACGATCGAAAGTGTTAGTACTCTTTGTAGTAGCAGTTCTTAAATATCGTATTAACAATCAAAATATGGTCGAAAGAGAAAATCTCTAGTAGATATGAATTCCATTGGACCCAGAAATAATACATGGGAAGAATCCATTGGGTTTTTTTATTTTTGTGCAGATAAAAGACAACAAGTATTCAATAAAATAGTTGAAATACATATAAGTTTTCTGAACACTACTGTTATTTAGAAAAATCTAGTTTCTACTTGTACCGTTCTTGGTAAGGCATATATTAATGAAGCCATATATTTTTTTCTTTTACTTGTGTGAATAAAAATTGAATTTAAAAGAAAATATTTTGAAAAAAAAAACAGATAACCTTTTTATAGCATACCATAACCATAGTTTGAATGGCAGTGGAATTGGTATTGCACACTTCTAGAAGTGAAGTTCATGTGTTTTTTCCTTTTAACAAGTCAATGCATAATGGGCATTGCATAATGTGCAGCATTAATCATTGGACCACAGGACCGTAAGGTCTCAAGTCTTACAAAAACAACACAAATGTTTAAAACAAAATAAAAAATTACCTTTTTCTAAAAGAACATCTTTTACAACTTCAGCACTAACACTTTTCCTCCACAACAGACAACAATTATCTATCACCAGACACTTATAAACAATTAAACAAAAGAAAAACAAGTTTTAAGCTATTGGTCTAACCGTCATGTTTTTCTTAATCGAATTATAGAATATTTTATTCATAAATCAACAAAGCATAGAGTATACAAATTTCATCCAAATGTTTTCGTAGATTGTACCTTTTTTACACAAACAATGTGTTATTATTTACATGTCCATGGGTATATTTATGAGCCGAGGGTCTATTATTTACACAAATAATAGTGTCTATGAGCTGAGAGTTTCTCGGAAACAATCTCTCTACCCCCTCCGTGGTAGGGGTAAGGTCTGCGTACACTCTATCCTCTCTAGACCCCACTGGTGAGATTTTATTTTAGGTTGTTGTTGTTGTTGTCTATGGGTATATTTAGCACTTATATTTAAACTATCTCAAAATAATTGGAGAAATATTTGACTACAACTACAACAAACCCAATATAATCTCACGAATAAGATGGGGTCTAAGAAGGATATTGTGTACGCAGACATTGTCCCGAGTCCAGAATCAAAATGCGGTTCTTTTGGACACAATAGACCGAAATAAGTGGGGAAAAAATTGGTAACTTTTTTATATATAACGCTAACGCTTTAAACAAAAGCGCTATACATCTGCCTCTATTCATTGATCTCACCTTTTATCCTTCTCTTTCTTTTCAATTTCTTTATTTATTTTTATTAGTTCTTTTCTCTCTACTTTGAAAATTATATTTTCTAAAAATGTTTTGCAAAAAAAAAATACTTTTGATGATAAATACTTTGTGCTAATTAATTTAAAATAACTTTTGAGCAGTAACTAGTGTTTGACATAGTTTTTAAAAGTTATTTCTAAGTGTATTTTTGTTAAAATGATTTTCAAAAATGTATTTTTGCGAAGAAGCTACTTTTTTCCGCTTATCAAAAATTCCTTCTGCTTCTACTCAAAAGTATTTGTTTTGTTCCTTTTAACAACTTGTTTGAATGGTTGTTACATATGATGATATGTGCCGTTTTACGTAATGATCGAGTTGATATGGTCGTGTTGTTACCTTGTCTTTTCTCTTAGTTCACCCTTCATTATTATTAAATAATTCTATGGCCAAACGGGTCCTAAAATAGTGCTTACATAAAATAATTAAAATAATTTCTTGACTTTTTATTTAAAAAATTCGAATACATTTTCTTATGCTATTATTTTTCCTTTTTCTTGCAAATAGTAATGTATTCCTGCTATATTTGACTTTTTAAGTTAAACTTTGACCAATAAATAATTCAAAAAGAAAAAAGAAATTGTTAGTGATATAATAAGATAAAAAGCCTTTCATATTTGATTATCAGGATACAGATACTAATCTCATGATAGAATATGTTATTGTATTGAATTTTATTATTGATATAAATATTACTCCATCCGTTTCAATTTATGTGAACCTATTTAACAACCATCCAAACAAGCTGTTAGAATGAACAAAAAAAATACTTTTGAGTAGAAGCACAATGAATTTTTGATAAGCGAAAAAAAGTAACTTCTTCCCATAAATATATTTTTGAAAATCATTTTAACAAAAATACACTTAGAAATAACTTTTAAAAACTAGGTCAAACATTAATTATTGCTCAAAATTTATTTTAAATTAATTAGCACAAATTATTTATCATCAAAAGTATTTTTTTTTTTTGAAAAATATTTTTAGAAAATGTAATTTTCAAAGTAGAGAGAAAAGAACTAATGAAAAGAAAGAAAGAAATTGAAAAGAAAGAGAAGGATAAAAGGTGAGATCAATGAATAACGCTTTTGTTTAAAGCATTATGCCTTAAAATGCAAATACCGAGTATAGCACGGTTATTTACCGCGTTATATTTTTACGGACAAATCTAACATTAAAATATAGCGCCCTTTAAAAGGGCGTTATATATAAAAAAAATTATCAATTCTTTTCACCTATTTCGATCTCTTATATCCAAAAGAATCACATTTTAGTCCTGAGACTCACATTGCCCCTACCTTGAGAGTATAGATGATGTTTCCTACCTTGAGAGTATAGATGATGTTTCCTACCTTGAGGATAAAGAAAAGGAAAGCAGTAACAATTAATTTGACTGTGAATCCATTATCATTTATCAATGTAAATACCAATTAATGTATGAGTTTAACTTTTAAGGTTTTTAGCATTGAACCCATTATATTTTTAAAGCTATAAGTTCATATTTATTATTTTTGTAATTTTAATGAAATTTTAACATATAAATTTTTAAACCGCGTCAAAGTTTAATTAAACCCTTTTGAGGTTAGAAAGTGAGATGATCCTTCCTGCCATATCAGTAGTAGTTTTAAGCTTATGATAGGTCAGAGGAGATTGAATCTTAGAAAGATTGAAAGAAGCGTCTATCAATCAAATCTGTTTTAGTACTTCACTCCACTTATATTAATGATGAACATAGCTAGCAAAGGACCATTGGTTTTTTTCTTTTCTTTTACTATATACTACAAAATTCTGCAGATTCAACTACTTTCAAGCACGCAGTCAACAGAAGGCGAAAGAGGGGCAGGTAAAAGTAGCTGTTTACACTTTACCCCGCACCAAAAATCGATGAGGAAGAGCAGGATTTATTTGCACTTTTTTTTTTGCAATTCAATGTTCGTTGTTCGCTTTGAATTTGAATTCGCGGCGGGTTGATTTGTTAAATGGAAAGTAGGATTTGGAATTTATTTACAACATATGTTTATGCTAAACCTACAATTCAATTTCAAAGATCGATTTGGTTACCGAGATTATAAAAATTAGTTCTTGTATTAAGCTTGTTTGGTTATACTTTATTTGTTTACATTTTCTGGTATAAGTAATACCACTATTGTATGGATCAAAATCCGACTGAGAAAATTCAGTGAATATGAAGGAACAAATGTGAAAGTTATGACCGAGGTCGAACAGGGCCCAACAATGAGGAGTCGCCGAGCAAGACATCAAGGCCGAGGTTGAATAAAGAAACACATGAGCAACCACTAGAATAGTCTTGGAATTACCAAAAGGAATATTTAATCGAATATTCCCCTCACTGTATTTTTTAAGATTTTTTAGGAATATCCCATATAAATAGTAAAAGATAGGGAGCAAAAAAGGGTGATTCTGACTTTGATAAGCACTCTTGTAAGAAATTGACTCTGGGAAGAGAACACAAGAGCTTACTTTTCCACAGTGATTGATTCTATTGTTTATTCTGCCTTTCCACTCACACGATCCGAGAAAAATTTATCCATTCTCATATTCATTTGTCACACATGGTTGTTAGAAGGAAAAATCATTCACTTCATTCAATATTTGGGTGAATCGTTCTTCCTATTCACATTTACTGCCATTTTTCGTATTTATTGCTCATTATTGTCCCAACATTCATTCTCAAAAGCTTCATTTAATAATCTGATAATTGATTCTAATCACTAGTGGACGCTACTGTTTGAACACGTGACTAGATCTAACATCTATTGTGCTTGACTAGGATTTGCCTTTCACTTTGTTTATTATTTAATTAGTTTAGCAAAAAACGTCATACTTTTTGGTCAAACATTTTGGCGCCGTCTGTGGGGCATCTTCTAGTCAAAGTCATAGTTTTTCTAGATCTACAAAAAATACAGAACTTTCTTTTTCCTACTTGCACGACCTAACATGGCAGGAAATGGAGAAGAAAGATTGAAGGCAGTGACAGGCCTCACTGCTAACCTCCTAAACACCATCAACGAGGTTAACAAAGAAAACGATGAGAACGTGACACCAAGCGCTTCACTTAGGCGAAGTGGTTCACCCCTCCCTCATGGCAGCGTTACCGCCTCTCATGGAAAAGGAGCTTCTACGTCCACGACGGAAGAAGCGCCACCAGCAGTGAAAAACTACTAGAAGCATGGCTAACAAGTACACTGAACAGTATCCTCGACAAACCCGCTCAAAGGGCAAGTAGAGATGATGCACGAGTTGGCGTCACAACGACAACCAATGAGCAGCATGGTCCTCTTCCAACAGGTATCACTCACATTGTTAATGATGCAGGTAATGACGCTCTCGCTGCCATTTTGAGAAAAATGGAGGAGACTGAGAACGAGAATAAAGCACTCCGCGACCAAATGAGGGAGCACCAAGAAAGGGTAGATAAGATACCAGGCGCTTCAAAATTTCTACCAAAACGAGATGTTGGCCAGTTCGTGGAATAACCACATGCAATACCCAAAACATTCAAGATTCCGTCATACTTAAAATATATGACGGCACAACAGACCCTGAAGATCACATCGTCCACTATGTCACTGCAGTGAAAGGCAACGACCTCGCTAAAGAACAAATGTCATCGGTACTGCTGAAGAAGTTCGGTGAAACTCTAACCGGGGGAGCCCTGACATAGTACTCACAACTACTGGCGCGCTCAATAGAAACATTTGAGGAGATGGTCGACAAGTTCGTCACCGCCCATGCCGGGACCAAGAAAGCAGAATCTAGGGTGAACGACATATTCGCCATTAAATAGTCACCCGGCGAAGGGCTCAGGGACTTCCTCGCCCGGTTCAACAAAGTAAGAATGACCCTTCCAAACGTATCGGAAGGAATGGCAGTAGAAGCTTTTGAAAACGGGCTGAACATGAGCGGCTCGAGAACGACCAAGAAACTGTTGAATAGACTCATGAAGTATCCCCACCACCTGGGAAGAAATGTGCAATGCCTATTGTGCCGAGGTGAGAGTAGACAATGACGACCTTAAAGGACCAACCCAGCAGTTGGCGTCGGTCCACATGAGGTCAAGAAAGGACCGTAGAAACGATAACAGAAGGGATCATCCAGGCCTGCACCTCAATCGCGAGAGACATCAGCCGTACGTTAGAATTACCATCATACCCCCCTATGGCGATGGATCATCCAGGCCGCAAACAGGGACTCACCAAAATGAAAGAGGTATGCCTACACTATAATCTGCTCATAATTTTGTGTCTCCCCTTCAGAATTTGTCTACGCCCTAGAGAAGCTCGACCCAAAGGTGAAATGGCCACAAAAGATGAAGTCCGACCCGAACACCAGAAAATGGAACGCCCTCTGTGAATTCCATCAAGAACAGGGCTACAAAACCGATAACTGCATCGCCCAGAGACAGGAGGTAGTGGACATGCTCCACCAAGGGGATTTAAGAGAGCTGATGAGTGACTGAGGAAGAGCAAACTTCGGTTGTGGGCGAGAACAGCATCAAGGCCCCCCAAAACCGCCCTCCCCAGCCTGCACCATCCAGATGATTATCGGCAGAGACGACGACGCCCCAATCAACCACGTAAAATTTTCAACCACCCACAATTTTAAGCGGTCGATCACCCACGAATGGTATGACGATCTCAAAGAAAGTATCATCTTCGATAAGTTGAATACCCAAGGTTTGACTTTTCCTCACTATGATTCTCTTGTTATTACTTTATGAATTTCAGATAACGATATAAAACGGATTATGGTAGATTACAGAAGCGGCGCGTGTATTATCCACCCTTGAGTTCTCGTACAAATGAGACTCGAAGATAAGATAGTACCACGCTGCATCACACTAACATGTTTTAACAATGCAGTTGGGCGGACCTCCGGAGAAATCACACTGCCCGTTCTGGACGGTGGTATCACCCTGGAAACAACGTTCCACATCATGAATCAAGACACATCGTACAACGCCATTATAGGACGGCCTTGGATACACGCCATGAGGTCCATCCCGTCCAGCTTATATCAGATCATCAAATTTCCCACCCTGCGGGGAGTGTTCAACATTCACGGTAAGCAACACATAGCCCAAGAATGCTACCGCATCGCCCAAGACTGCACGTACACCTAATAGTTGAAAAACTAAAGCACATACGTATAGCAATTAACGAGGTCGAGGTAAGATGGAGACGAACGAATAGATGTCATCAAGGACCCCGATTTCATGGGAGCCACGGGATCAACTGTGGAATACCTCGACCCCGTTCAGCTGGATAAAACCCACAATAAAAAAGCTTAAATCGTCCATAAACTCTAGGAACCAAATAAATTCCACAAATTTTTAACTGACAGCGCAAACTTGTTTGCCTTCTCCTATGCAGATATGCCAGGCATCCCGAAAGAAATAGCAACACACAAGTTGAATGTCGACCCATTCTAGCCGCCGGTACGACATGTTAGAAGAAAGTTTAATGCCACAAAAATGATGTCGTCCGCGAAGAGGTCAAAAAGTCGCAAACGGCTCCATCAAGGAGTCAAATTATCCCCAATGGGTTGCCAACGTGGTCATGGTGAAAAAGAAAAATGGGAAATGGCGCATGTGTGTGGACTTCACAGATCTGAACAAGGCCTGCCCGAAAGATTCATTTCCATTGACTCACATCAATCAACTCATCGACACAACAACAGGACACGAGCTGTTGAGTTTCTTGGACGCCTATTCAGGTTACAACCAAATCCTCATGAAGGAGGAGAACCAAGAAAAAACTACTTTCACCACCCACCAAGGGACGTACTGCTACAGAGTCATGTCGTTTGGACTGAAAATTACAAGGGCAACCTATTAGAGGCTAGTGACTAAGATGTTCTAAGAACAGCTCAGCAAAATGATGGAAGTATATATAGATGACATGTTGGTCAGGTCGAAAAGAAAGGAAGATCACATCCACCATTTGAGGGAGGCCTTCGACATACTTAGGCGGTACAACATGAAACTGAATCCCGAGAAGTGTTGCCTTTGGCATAACCTCAGGAAAATTCCTCGGCTTTTTGGTGTCGCAGAGAGGCATTGAGGTTAACCCCGACCAAATCAAGGCTATAGAAGGAATACCATAAACTTGACCAGCAAGAAGCAGGTGCAAAAGTTGACCAGCCGTATAGCCGCTCTATCGAGGTTCATCTCATGATCCTCTGATAGGTGCCACAAATTCTTCAGCGTACTCGAAAAGGACAACGAAATCCAATGGAATTCCGAGTGCATAAACCCCCTAAGAGAATTAAAGGCATACTTGTCCTCGCGCCACTGTTTGCTAAGGAGGAACCCGGAGAGCGCCTATTGGTCTACCTGGCCGTGTCCGACATTGCAGTGAGCGCAGTCCTGGTATGTGAAAGCAAAGGTACGCAATCTCCAATCTACTACATTAGAAAAACCTTTGTCGACGCTGAAACGAGGTACACTTACCTCGAAAAGTTGTCCCTGACTTTGGTCGTAGCTTCACGGAAGCTTAGACATTACTTCAATTGCCACCCCATCTCAGTAATTGCAACTTTTCCCCAGAGGAGTATCCTACACAAACCTGATCTGTCGGGTAGGTTGGCTAAATGGGCCATCGAGTTAAGCGAGCACGATATAACCTATCAGCCGCGAACAATGATAAAGTCGCAAGTACTCGCCGACTTCGTTGCCGACTTTAGCGCTAAAATAATGCCTGAGGCCGAAATATAAGCCACCAGTACTTCCCCTAATTTACACGACCTATGGATTCTATACACCGACGGTGCCTCTAATGCGTCAGGATCTGGACTGGGACTCGTACTCGAGGTCCCGACAGGCGAAGTAATTCGTTAGCCCTTACGGAGCCCTGATATGAATAACAATGAGGCCGAGTATGAGGCCGTGATTGCAGGATTAAAGTTGGCCCTCAAATATGGATCACGACGGGTAGTCCTCTGTTGTGACTCACAATTCATCGTCAATCAAGTCACATGGACTTTCCAAATAAAGGAACAAAGGCTAAAAAAATATCAGGCCGAGATCTGCAAGCTGCTGCCCGAGTTCATTGAATGCCAGCTCGACCAGATACCTCAAGTGCAGAACATCGAGGCAGACGGCCTCGCCAAATTGGCAGCAGATACCAAAAGCATAAACGGAAAAGAGAACGTAGTCAACACTGGGTACGCACCATTAACCTATCCTGGGACTGGCTCAATCGTATCATTGCCTACCTGTTGGACGGCATGCTCCCGAACGACAAAAAAAAGGCCAAAAAGCTTCGAATGCAAGCAACCAGGTACATCATCACCAATAACGACCTATATATGAGAACATAGGCCCTCTAGCAAAATGCCTGGGACCAAACCAGACAAGGCGTGTACTAGAAGAGGTCCACGAGGGCCATTATGGAGCTCACACCGATAATCAAGCCCTAGGTAGATGTCTCATACAAGCAGGCCACTACTGGCCCACAATAAAAAATGAAGCAACTGATTTTGTTAAAAAGTGTGAACCATGCCAAAAGTACACCCCTATGATCCATCAAGCGGGCGAGCACCTCCACTCAGTCACGTCGCCCTAGCCCTTCATCAAATGGGGGATGGATATTGTTGGCTCACTCCCCGCAGGACGAGGTAATGTTTGATTTCTTTTGGTTTTAACTTATTATTTCTCTAAATGGGAAGTAGTAGGTTCATTCGCTAAAATATGCGAAGAAAAAGTGATCGCCTTTATATGGAGGAACATCGTATGCCGCTTTGGCATTTCTGGGGAAATCGCTGAATTCTTCGAGAAATGGCACATCAAAAGAATACTCTCCACGCCATACTATCTCGCCACCAACGGCCAAACTGAATCCTCCAACTAAATGATATTGAACATCATGAAAAAGAAACTGGAAAACGCCAAGGGAATGTTGCCGGAGGTGCTACCAGAAGTGTTATGGGCATATCCCACCACGCCAAGGATGAGCACAGGGGAAACGCCATACTCACTAGTCTATGGGACTAATGCTATGATATCGGTCGAGGTCGGGGACTCGATCCTAAGATATTCAAATGAAAGTGGGCCAAGCAACGATGAAAACAAAAGGCAGGATCTCAACAGAGCCGAAGAACGAAGAGACATGTGGCTTACATAAGGATGGTAGCCCAAAAACAACAAGCAGAACGATATTACAACAAAAACGCAAAGTCAGACCACTCAAAGTCGGGTACTACGTACTCAAAGCCAAGACACAAGAGAGCAAAGATCCATGGGAAGTCAAAATGGGGACCAATTGGGACGGCCCATACAAAATTACGGCGACAGTAAGCAAAGGGTCGTTCTAACTGGAAATAGTGGAAGGAAAATTGCTACCGAACAATTAGAATGTCGCTCACCTCAAATACTTCAACTTCTAAAAATAAGGCGTCCTCCAAGTCGTACTCTTTTTCGCTCACCCGAGTTTTGTCCCAATTGGGTTTTCTTGAGGAGGTTTTTAATGAGGCGATGAAGAGGGCATCTCAAAGTTTAAGTATCAATTCATCGCCCAACCTCTCAACAGTTTCTCCAGGTCGGCCAATGATGGGACTAGATAGATTGGGACTTCTCGAATGTACGTATGAATAGAGCAGAAATATGTAAAACTCTCCAATGAATGTATAAACAAGGCAGATTATGCAAACATATGATGGTTTTACATGTCACCGCCAATTTTACATATTATGCCAACGTAGGAAATGTACATTCGACCTCGCTCGTATCAACTTACATTCGACCTCGTTCAAATTTAATTTTAAGTCTACATTCGACCTCGCTCGAATCGACTTACACTCGACCTCATTCGAATTTATTTTTAAAGTCTACATTCGACCTCGCTCGAATCGACTTACATTTGACCTCGCTCGAATCGAATTACATTCAATCTCGTTCGGATTTATTCTTAAAGTCTACATTCGACATCGCTCGAATCGACTTACATTCGACCTCGTTCGAATTTAATTTTAAGTCTACATTAGGCCTTGCTCGAATTGACTTACACTCGACCTCGTTCAAATTTATTTTTAAAGTCTACATTCGACCTCGCTCGAATTTACTTACATTCGACCTCGTTCGAATTTATTTTTAAAGTCTACATTCGGCCTCGCTCGAATCAACTTACATTCGACCTCGTTCGAAGTTAATTTAAGTCTACATTCGACCTCGACTTGCATTCGACCTTATTCAAATTTATTTTTAGAGTCGACATTCGGCCTCGCTCGAATCGACTTACATTCAACCTCGTTCGAATTTATTTTTAAGTCTACATTTCACCTCGCTCGAGTCGACTCACATTCGACCTCTAACTAACTCAACTCACAGTCTACCTAAGTGAAATCGCAACCAAGGAAATCAATCAACAAAAACACTCAAAAGGGAAAACAAGATATTCAAGAGCAAACAACAAAAGTATTATCATTCCAAAAAAATCATCTTACAAGGGCCAAACGAGTGCCCCCGGAACAAAAAAGAGACAAGAAGAAAAGAACAAAAATACAAAGGCAAGCATACTCCTCGGCCGCAGCCCCGCCATCGCCATCGCCATCGGAGTACTCATCATCATACCAAGCACCAGGCTCGAGCCCGTCCAATTCATCTTCACCGTCATCCATGCCAGCGTACCGGGGTCGTAGCCACAAGCGTCACAAACTGCATGTACCTTAATACGAGCATCCTCTAATTCCACCTCAGAAGCTTTCCCGGCTGTCATCAAAGCCCTATATATGTCAAGCTAGGCCTCAGCATGAACCCACTTCTCGTACAAACCCCGTGACACACCGGGGTAAGTAGAAGCATGGAGGTAGATGACTGGGCCAGTTGCTGCGCCTTCTCGGCTTTAAGGATGGCAATATGCTCGTTCAGATCCGAGACCTCTGCTTCTAGACCGACGATCCGCTCTTCAAGCCTCGCCTCTTTAAGTGTAGATGTCTCTGCTTCACTAGCCCGCTCAGTCTTGAAGATGCGGAGGGTACCCGCTAGTGCCGCCGCTTCCGCCACTGCAGCCGTTCTGTCTTTCTCAACTCTCTCCAACTCCACAGCTTTGGAAGCTAACTCATCCCTCAAGCCATTGGCCCCAACTTTATATTGCTCAAGTTCGCCCCGTAAGGCTGTCATCCGAGCCTGGAGGTCGACACACTCGGCCACGACCCCCTTTCTCACATCGAGCTCATCATCTTTGGCCCTCAACGCCCCTTCGAGCTCACTGCACCTGCCAATGGCCCTCACCAGCTTGCCATCCTTCTCCTTCAACTCCTCGTCCTTTTATTTCAGCTCGTCCCGGAGAGTTTGGAATTGAACGTCCTCACCAAGTATGCTGACTAGTGCTCGGTGCTTAGTACGGTACTCTCTGTATTTTGACTCCATCCTCCTATAAAGAGCCGCCCTCTTCTCCTCTCGACGGGCGCTCTCGATCTCCAAAATGATAGTCTGATAAACAAACGAAGGAGGTCAGCAAAGACAAATAACGTAAAGGAAAGAAGAAAGTGAAATGCTAAAAAAGAACTTACTCGCAGGGCCATACCAAAAATGCCCAGTGACAGGTCCGCGTCTTTCAACATCTACAGCATCTTGTTCTCGGAGTCCGTGCACAAAAGGTCCAAAGCTCGGACCACGCGTTCCGAGTTGACCAGCAAGTTGAAATCCACAGGTATAACAATATTCCGATTAGACCCCTCGGTTCTCACTTTTACTTGAGTAAATCTCTCTGCGAAGGTCCGCACTTCCTCGGGATTGATATCAGAACCAGACTCGTCATCCTCTACAACAACTATTTTGCCTCTCTCACTTGCAGACGATGAACCGACCTTAGCTACCCTCGATCGCCCCCTTTTCGCAGCGACCTTCGCTGTCTCTAACAACCTTTCCTCTGTGGTAAAATCCGACAGGGGAACAGTCCCTGCAACTGGAGGACACACCGACTCTGCATCTAGAATGATCGATCGCTCAGGTGTGGTCGCAACCTCTATTCTTCTCTTTTTCAAAGGCGCCATCTCCTCCTCGCCGGGAGAAGTTCATCCACCAGATAAAGTATCGGGCATGCCAAGTTTTCCGCTGATGGAACAGCCGTTTGAAAACCAGGTTCACTTAACATCGGAGTCTGGGAGGAAGTGTTCTGCACAGACTCAGCCATCGAACTGCATCCTGGCCGAGGCAAGCGCTTGTCAAAATGAAGGAACGGGAGCCTTCGCCTTCCTTGAAGCCCTCCGACCTGAAACCAAAGGGGAACCATAAACAAAAGAAACAAATGGGCTATAACAAGGGAGAAGTGGTTAAAAAGCCGAAATCCAACTTACCGGTCGAGGTCTTAGGCCCGAACCTCTTGTTAAAGGACGCCCGGTCACGGATCCCCATGGTGTGAGGCAGGACGCGGGCTACCCAGTCACTGATATCGGCGACCAAAGAAGGGGGATGTCTCTCAGATACTCGAAGGAAAAAGGAAGCAAGTAAAGAAACACGAAGAGAAGCGAGAGAACGTAGTTCGAATAACAAAAATACTTACGGGCAAAATTCCACTGCTCAGGAAACCCGTTGGGGTTCGCCACCACGTGCTCGATTTTGAAGAACAAATAGTTGAACCAAAATCGGTGGTTCGTCTTGCCATCCATCCCCGCCACCAGCCCCTTGGTTCTATGGTGGAGAAGGTGAATCATTGTGCCCCTATAGTAACTCGGCGCGAAAAGATGCAGCATGTGGCGGATAGAGACTTCACAGCCGACCAACTCTGCAAACTTCGTCAACATGAGGTAGATCTTATAAAGGTAAGGGGAAAGCTGCATCGGGCACACGCCATAATAACGGCAGAACTCCTCCGCCAATAGAGGAAGGAGAAGAAAATAGCCCATTTGGAACGGGTAGGCGTAAACGGCACAGTACCTAGGCCGGTGAATTTGAATCACGTTATCCAACGTGAGCAGGAATGCCATACTTGGCCTCAAGAGCAGTAAGATGCTTCGCCTCTATCTCAGACCTAGCAGGCTCGGGATCATGGGCAAGTTCCTTCGAGAAGTCGGTCCTAGAAGTGGTGTTACGAGGAACGACCTCCTCCACAATGGGGAAGCTCTCGTCCTCCATAACCATAGGTTCTTCGCCACCGGAAGGCATGGCCACCTGTAATGGAGTAGGGTCAGAGACCGTCTCAATGTTGAGAGCCATGGTAGTCATTTTCCGATAATGTGTATACAACAGAGCCGGGAATAAAGAAGGGTGGTGACGGTGGAAGTTGCAGGGAGCAAGAACACAGGAAAAAGAAGCAAAGTGTAGGGGTGAAGAAATCAGAGAATGCAAAAGTTTCATTGAGAAGCCTTTCCCCCCTTCTTTATAGACAACCGAGGCGCCCGAACCAGTGAAAATAACCGTCAGTGGCCCTAGAATCGAGGCGACAGAGGCTCAAGAAATGATGTTGCTCATCGGGAAGATGCATAATGATGACGCATGCGGTCGTGACATCACCCTGCACCAACTTCATTGACCACAACCCTCAGAACGACACGTCACCATCTCGATGATAATCACTTCTGCTCGGCCACCACATCGGGATTTCTCCAGAACTGTTGCTAATAAAGTCCGCTCACTGAGGTCGACCAGAAGACGACCTCATTAAGCGGAGGGATATTCGGATAAAGCAAGTAAACCAACAAAATTCCCTTCTTGCCTAAGTACTCTTACTCAAAATTTTATCAAGAAAATTAAAATTAAAATTGAAAGTAAAAATTTATCCACTTTACAACCAAATACATACTAATATTAGATTATATACTCTATGTTTAATTTAACTGCAATGAGTAACCAAACAAATCATAAACACAAAATAAGTGAGGAATTATTAACCTAAATATTAAAATTACTGCATATGTCTCAATACAACTATTTTTTCTGCAAACCTAAGGATGCCTAAGAGTGGACAGCCCGGTACATAAAATATTCAGCATTCGCACAGAATCAGTGGAAGGAATGTGTTCTATGAGTGATGTAGACAGTCTACCATAATGCAATATTAGTGGGTGCTTTCATGGTTATAACTCGTGACACGTAGGTCACATGAAGACAATTTTACCATTGCTCAAAAGCTCCCTGTCAAATTTCCAATGGCCTGTTTGGCCATAGAAAAATTTTACTTTTTTCTGGAATCAATGTTTGCTATGAAAATTTTAAATTTCACTTGAAATTGAAATTTATTTTTCAAAATTTTCACTTCAAACCACTCACAAAAATTCAAAGCAGTTTGCAAAATTTATTGCCTCGTGATGATGCGAAATAATAGTGGACCACAAATTTACTGTGATGCGCACACTTCTTTGAGCTGCACAAGCTTCTGTCTCTTCATGGATTACGATCTTTTACACCTTCTACTACGTTTCTGTTGTTTTTTCATACCCATAAATTAATGATTTGGTTGGAACGGCAGGGAAAGTTAGTGTAAGAGAGAAAAGGGTAAATAATTTTATTCTTATTATCTATTGTTTCGTTGGAAATGAAAATGAATTCAGGAAAAGCTGTACGAAAACGCAGGTATCTGAAGACTAAATAGTTAAATTTATCAAATTCGAACCAAGTTTTACTTTTTTAATGTGAAAATCTTTTATGTTGCTCGACCATACTAAAATATTAGTACTATATGAGTATATGTCTGCCATAAATGAGATGATTCATTTATTCTTTTAACCTGCCCAAAATACCTAAACAATTTTATCCAATTTCAAATCCCGTCTACAAATATTTAACCATTACTAGCTAGTGCTGGTTTATATCCACATTATTTTTTAAGTTTTAGACTAATTCCTCTCGACTTGATTTTAACACCAAAAAGTCTGTCTTTACTAACGATATAGGCAATATATTAAGAATTTTATTGAAGTTGGTAGGGGTACCTAGCCTATTGAGCACTCTACCTCGAGCCATCAGCATCATACGCTCTACTAAAATAGATTGCGCGAACAACCAACAATATTCAATATTGATTGGCCTCAAATAGTTTAAAAACTTAGCTGGTTGATTCTTATGCATATACTGAACTCTATTCAAAACATTATTGTTGTAATATTTTCTTATAGTCAAACGAAGCAATCTAGCTAGATGACATTAAATGAATATAAAGAGAAAGCGTGAAAGACAAAAGACGATGTAGATCGATTATAAAGAACAAACTCCACTACATTAGAAGCCAAATGATGAAGACGTAAGAAAAATTGTAAGACAAGGGGCATACAAAGCAATATTAGAGGAGGTCACACGAGTACTGACCAAGTGATGATAGTCAATCGTTTCATCAACAAATTGCTAAATTTAGGGAAAAGAAACCCCATTTGTATTGGTGGGTTTTATTCTCGTGACATTCCGTTTTTAATCTGCCCAATATTGTTATACCTTTTTAAACAGCATACTACAAAACCCAAAATTGCCATCATCACCCTGCCCATTATCCTTTCAGAATTCAGTTAATCCAACTACTCGTGCATTCTTTGTGTGATAATCACTTGCAAACAAACACTTACTATGAAGAAAAATAGAGAGACGAAGTCAGGATTTAAAATTTATCATCAAACCAATAGTTCATTTTAGTAACCGAGTTCGCAATTAATTAACATGACTTTTGATTCATAGTAATTAGTTTCCAACACATTGTGCTAAGGAATTTATTGTTGCATGAAAACGATGTCAAACTAGTTAGTTCGGAAGGTTCACGTGTAATAAACTATATGAGGAAGGGTTTATTAAATCGAATGAGCCTTTTATCCGAAATAATGAACGGGAAAGATAAAACTATATGATTAGAGTTGGGAAGAAAATTAGACGACGTATTTGTAAATGTCCAAGTCTCTTGCATGTAAATACAAGAGGAATTTACGGAGGAACTTCGGCACTATATGGCCTCCAAATTCTCCATCTCATTGAAAAATAAAATATAAAACCATATTATAAGCATCCGTGCAAAATTCTAATAATTCGATTCATACAAGAAAATATAATTTATAAGCTAAAATACCTCCTGTCTAGTGTGACTTTATATTCTGAGCTCGAATTCAATACCTACTCCTTGTCATTGTTATTGGTTAGTTTCAATTTAATTCTAAATATCTCAATTACATATAGTATATAGTTTGGACCTACTATGTAGTGTTTCATTATTTCTATAATTAGAGGAGAGGGTGGATTTTGCGGCCCTTCATAAACAGATAATGAACTTTGTGGACAAGAGGCGTGCCCACATTCAAACAAGGAATACTAATTTGGTTTATTCAAAATTTCTGAATTTTTCTATCATAACCTACTAAAACAAAAGTCAAGCGGCTTGTTATTGGAAATTACCTAATAACAAAATAATTGTTATTATTATCCACAATAATTGTTCAGTCATCGTGTAATCGGTGCTTGGATTTGACTCTTGGTCCTCAAATGAAAAAACAGTGACATTGAATTAGGGGCAGAAGAGTCATTGGGAAATAATTGCATCCCATATGATACGAATTTATCTTTTTCAAGTTATTAAATTCCTGTTATAAATAATTATCTAATGGTGGATGTACATAATTCATAAAAGAGTAATATCCAATACTTTTCTCCATTATCTCCATTAACCTCTCACTATTTCTTACCATTATGATTGTAACTCTCATACCTCCATAACCTCCCCATGATCTTCCTCCGTGATCTCACATATTTAATGTCATGTTTATGACATTCTTTTGTATACCTCTATGCAATACTATAAATAAAGGATGAAAAATGATATTGTATACACTTGAATACATAGAAGAAATAAAAATCTCTCCTCTCTTTCTCTCTATATCTCTTATCTATTTTCTTGTTTTATGTTATTGTTTTGAGCTTAGTTTCTTAACACGTTATCAGCACGAAACTTTTATCAACATAGAAGATATGAATGGTCAACAACCTTGAATCAATTTGGTTGAACCAATGGAAACATGGGCATTATTACGTATGTCATATTAATATTTTATTTGCTTCTATTGTCCAAGGAGTATTATTTTTTTATTATACCATGAATTACATGTTTAATTTATGAAAATTTATGACTTGATGTAATTTAGCGTTACTTAGCCATTTAGTTTCATTTGTGCGGGAAAATAAGATGGTCTGATCAAGAATGATCATGTATAATTCTAATGACGGTTGCCTTGATTAAAAAATTACTAAGGTACATATAGAGCACATCTGCTTTCGAATGGCAAATAAGAGGTATATTCTCATGAGCCTTATATTCTGATGGTATTAGATAATATTTAAAAAAATCAGTATTATTATGAAATGGAATTTCTGATTATATGGTTATAAGACCATAAGGTTTTTTAATTATATATTATTTCATAAAATTTATGAGATGCATATTTGGAAGACATATAGTAAAAGCATAGTGTATGAAAATTTCTTTTCACAAGTCCTTTTTTTTAATGCACTTATTTATTTAGCAGTTGGAACCATTTATATATTTCAATATGAAATTGATTAATTATAAGTTTCATAGCATGAAAGACTATGTAGGAATATCATGTGAATGTATGAGAAATAGATTAAATTTTGTGAAGTGTTTTGCTATGTCAATTTTAATTTTATCTTGGATTATTAAATTGACAGAGAAGCCTATTTTGCATTTCAACGTAGCTAACTGTTGCATATAGCTTTCTCTTGTATATCAATAATCTTTATATATGTTCTTATTGTTATGCATATAATCACGAAGTGTTAATATTTTTTAAAGGTTTGAGGGTGAGTCCCTAAGTTTTTTGGCTCAATATGATATTTGTTAAGGGTAAAATGGTGAATTTAAGTTCCAGTGCACCATGAAGGTAAGATATCGGGTTTGAGTCCTAATGCTCCATGATGGTAAGAGTTGGGTTTGTGTCTAAACTAAATATGACCTAACATACTTTTATATGGGTAAGGCATTGGGTTTGAGTCTCAATGCACCATATTGATGATATAATGATGATTAAGGATAAATAATGTGTATTTCATGAAAATGCATGAAGCTTGTCCCACTTGATTTGCTCCATACTTGAAGTGAATGTGACAGTGGTGCATAATAGGTCTAAATGAAGACAAGTGGTTGACCAATGAACGTGGGTATGCCAAAAGAAAATAATATAGTTATCATTATGGTAAATGTAAAAAGGACAACAATAAGATTCTCAAAATAATCCTTCAAAGGTGAAGGAATTGTGTATCAATATGGTCTAGAAATATAAGGCACGCTCAGACGATTATAGTCTATTTTTTTGAAAGGATGCGACTTGTGACAAGCATTGCAAATGCAGACTCATTCCTGAAAGTGAATGTGAAAATATATATGTGATATAAATTATGCATAAGAATGTGCTTATGCATGGTTGGATAAATACTATAACTCACCTCTATTGGGAGGTTTGAGAAAATAAAGATAATAAATTTTACAATGTGGTTACATGACTATGTCATTGGTCGCGTATATGTGGTACGCCAAAAGTATTTTGTCATGTCTTATAAAAAGTTATTAAAGGCAAAATTAAGCAATAAATGATTTTGCTTATGATGATTTTGACCATGAAAATTACTATAAAATGATTTTCTCTATAACGGAGACATTCACCATATGGATGGTGTGGCAAAAGATCTTGTAGTACAAACACAGTTAAGAGCTCCGGAAGACTGATTTATTACTATCCGGATAAATGAAATTGTTCGTGACATTATAGTAAGTCTCAAAAGAAACTTTTTGAGTTTCAAACATATTAACCAAAGTGGTTGGCATTTGAGGCTATAAATGAAAGGAAGATTGAATATCTTCATATTACTATAATCATACCTGGTAAATATAAAAGGTTCTCTGATTTTTATTCTACTTGTACTACACAAGTATAAGCATGATGATGGAATCACATGCCATAAGTAAACTAGAGGTTTGCTGAAACAAATATTAGTTGTCATGACTGGTTGGCCATCCCGGTTCAATTATGATGCGAAAATTAATTGAGAATTCACATTGTCATATATTGAAGAAATAGAAGGTTCTTCAAGAATTTTCTTGTGTTGCTTATTCTCATGATATACTAGTTAAGGTTGGGATTAAGTCCCTTAAAATCTGGAACGAATAAAAGGTGATATATATTTGTGCCCAGTCACCTGTCATGTAGACCGTTTACTATAATATGATTTTAAAAGATGCATCTATTGTATGGTCACATGTGCGTTTGTTGTCAACTTGCAGTGTGAATTTTGCAAGGTTGATTGCTCAAATTATTAGAGCACAATTCCAGAATATAAACTATGATAATTTATCTTGATAATGCTGTTTAAATCTAACTTGGTTTAGCAGAAATTGTATACCTCCAATTATAGCTAAACCATTGGTTATGAGATGTATTATTTAATATACAACAACACTTCTACGCATCTAGCCAAGTTATGAAAAAAATTTCCTATCACAATTGGTTCAGGGTCAGGAACCAAATAATTTCCTGTGATGACCCAAAGGGTCATCTTATGAATTAAGACACTATTCTGGGCCATTAGCCTTAAAAAAATTAATTTTAATTACCTCAATTTGCGTGCACAATCCGGACGTGAATCCGAGAATCTTTTATGTGAAAATATAAGAAATGATAATTTTTAGAGTTAAGAATTTAATTTTTTGTTGACTTTGGTCAATATTTTGAGTAAACGGACCCGGACGCATATTCTAACGGTTTCGGGAGGTCCGCAGCAAAATATGGGACTTTGGCGTATGCTCGAAATTGAATTCCGAGGTCCCTTGCTTTAGAAATTAATTTTTGAAGAAAATTATTATGCTGGATTTTTAAGGAAATAAAAAAAAATTAATATTTGAAATGGTTGGTATCGGGCCCATATTTTAGTTCAGGAGCCCGATACAGGTTTGATATGATATTTAAGTCCTATCTGGGAAATTTGGTGAGAATCGAAATTGATTTGACGTGATTCAGACGTCCAGTTGAGAAAATAGTGAAATTGAAGTGTTCTTGAGAAAATCATGAGTTTTGAGGTTAAATTCGTAGTTTTAAATATTATTTTGTTGATTTGATCGCTCGAGCAAGTCTGTATGATGTTTTTAGACTTGCGTGCATGTTTGGTTTGGACGGGCTTGGGTGAGTTTTGAGTAGGCTACGAAGTGTTTAGAACTTAGAAATTTCAATTGGTGCATCTGGTGTCTATCACCAGGCCTCTGATCTCGCAATTGCGAGATGAGGCTTCGCAATTGCGAAGCTGACAGATCTGGAAATGCGACATTTTTGTTCGCAAATGTTAACCAGGCCTGGGAAGTCCATCCTCGCAAATGCGAAGACTGCCCAGAAGTCGCAAATGCGACACTTAGGTCGCAAATGCGAAGGCAGCAGTAATTTCGAAGGGTTCGCACCTGATCGCATTTACGGTAACCGCAACATGTTAAGTTGAATTTTAGACAGGATTTTCACCCATTTTTCAATTCTCTCAAACCCTAAACCTCCATAGTCGATTTTTTAAAGACTAAAACTTCTCCAAATCATAGGTAAATGATTCCTAACTACTTTATTTCAATCCTTTACAACTTTTTACAAGATTTCAACCAAAAACTTATAACTTTCATGGTAAAATTTGAGATTTTTTGGTAGAACGTAGGAATTTTGAAATTTGAGAATTTAGACCTCGAATTGAGGTCGGATTCCGAAACTAATTGTATATCCGGGCTCGGGGAAGAATTAATAAATGGGTTTTGGTCCGAACCTCGAGTTTAGACCAAGCGGGACCGGGGTCGATTTTTGTGTTTTGATAGGAGAACATAGGAAAATCATAATTTTTTATTAAAGTTAATTCCTTCAGCAATAATTGATGCTAGTCCTTATTATATAATCAGTAAAACATGAATATCCTCCCTTATTGCTCCTTGTGGTGGCACGCAACTCGCTCCCACCTGTTCACCCTTATTGCTCCTCCCTATATATATCACCTTTATTTCTCCTGTTGCAGCGTGCAACCCGATCCCACCTGTCCTCTCTTATTACTCATTATTGCGGCGTGCAACCTGCTCCCACCAGACAATCACATCCCTTTATTTATAAAAATATTTCACAATTTAGGTCAAAGACTTTCACAATATTTATGTCTCAACAATTGTAAGTAGAAAGTTGTACTATTCATGAACTTCATCAATTATCATTTCACAGTGAAATCAATCGGAGTGTATCGTAAAACATTGTCAACCAGCTCAACCTTTTTTGTACCATAATGAATCCAAGAGATCAACTAACACTTCCAAATACGTGAAAAAATATTTAACAACAAGTTGACGAAAAACAAGTAGACATGGAGGCATTGAAATCACGAAAACAATCAAGACAGGAATATAGTGAATTGAAACCGGGGAAGGGATCATGTAAAATAGAAAACTTGGTGGTGCATAGATACTCGTCAATTCACCTACATACGATACACATGAAATTTCACATAACATTTAAGTTGGGGATTCCTATTTCCTCAAGTCAAAGTTAAACTAAACACTTACCTGAATTTCGCAGTCCAATCACTGCTCAATCACAGCTTTTCCTTTAGAATTTGTTTCTAACCCGCTCGAATCTAATTTGTTTTATTATATCGTTCCCATACTCTGCTTTTAGCATTATTTTAAATTGAAACTTGAAAGTTTTTGTGAGGATTGATTATAGCTGAGATCTGGAAAAGTTAACCGAGTTGTTTTATTAATTGTTGCATGTTAATGTTTAACCCTTCTTTCTTTATTATACATTGTATCCAGGTTATTTATAAATGACCTGTCGTAGCTTCGTCACTACTTCATCGAGGTTAGGCTCGGCACTTACCAGTACATGGGGTCGATTGTACTGATACTGCACTCTGCACTTCTTGTGCAGATCCAGGTTTCGGCCAGAGTTGAGTTATCGAGTAGTAGCTGAGCATTTGTACGGAGACACGAGGTAGATCTGCTGGCGTCCGCAGATTCCTGGAGTCTTCTCTACATTATTTAGATTGTTGTTTTATTTCATTCAAAACAGATATATATTTCTTTCAGCCAAATATTTGTAGTATTCTTTAGTAGTTCGTGAATTGTTACTCCAAATCCTGGGTAGTTATATTAGTATTAGATTTCATATTATTCTAAACTGCTTACTTATATTTAATTAAATTATTTTAAGAAAACGGTTAATTAATTTCTAACATTGGCTTGCCTAGCAAGTGTGGTGTTAGGCGTCATCACGATCTCGAGGGTTGAGAATTTGGGTCGTGACATTTCCATCTAGAAATATGGATGTTCTATATGATTTAATTATTCCAGCACAATGCACAATGATGAGTCCCCAAAGAAAGTTGGGGATATGTGTTTGTGATCCCAACATTAGGGGGAGAAAATTGGCAGCTAAAAAAGTAATCATGGGATGAATTATTATGAGTGTACCTAGATCATCGTACAAGAAAATGTGAACTTGATGTTCAAATGATAATTTATTTGTAAAATATTGTCAGACGTATTTGCTGACCCAAAGCTAAATGTTATATTTCAGCTGCTAATGCTCCAATATAGAATAAATTCGATGATGAACATAGTTTATGGAACGCATGAAGCGTAATAGACTAATCGGTTCTAAAGATAAAACTCCTTGAAGAATTAAAGGAGCAAATGATAAAGATGGTCATAGTAAGGAGGCAAGTGCTCTGTAAGAGCACCATGACATAACACTTTATAAGACCTCATAGAAGAGGCTCAGGTACGTGAAAATAATGAGATCTCGATAAGTTATGTTTTATTGTGTGATGATGGAACCGATGTAAAGGATCATCGATGATATTGTTGATATGATATGGCGCTCAATATTATTAATATTGACGAGGATCTTAAGCTCAAATTTGTCATGGACTTTGGACAGATAAGTGATTGGTCAATGAAAAATACGCAATCAAGATTGACTTCACTTGGAAAACGTAAAGTTTTGTACTAGTAGTCCAACACCTGAAAGTATAAAGCCAGTGGAGCGACACAAGATTTTATGTAAATGTCCTGACGTTGATTATATGGAAACATGTTTTCTTGTGGTGGATACAGTTGCTTTCAGATTTTAGTCTAGCAATACCTGATAAATTTTGATATGCGTATATAAAAATCATTGAAGGATTTAAACTGTTATGAAGCATATTAAGGTTCCCAAGAAATTTATTAAATAAAGATTTAGCAACTCCTTATGTGGATTAAAGCAATCATGGCATACATGATTTATTTTTGTGTCAATTGCAATTGATGCAATATGTATCTTGCTAGAACCATGAGTATAACAATATGCTAGCGAGATATAGTTTAATTCCTATATAAAGATACATGAATACTATTAAGATTATGTTGCAAAAGGAATCCTTGATATAGATTTGTTTATTCTAACAAATAGTATCAAGATTTTGTTGGTTATGCAAATGCAGACATTTTATGAAGTTCGTTCTTCAAACAATCTATTTGTATGTGAGAATAATGCCTCGTAACGCAATCATGACTTGGATAAGTATCAAAAATCAATTAAGGTGTATCGGAAGGAGTATATGACTTCATATTAAACAAAAAAATTATGGAACATATAGAAATTATCTCGTAAATGTGTGAGTATGCTCATATATATTGTAAGTTCAAAGCTAGATAATGCAAGAAGACAATTAAGCATAATACAATTTGATCAAAAAATATAGATCTTGGTTCAAATAATTAAATTTATATAAATGAGGGTTAATCTTAGCTAACTATCCCTAAGATGGAGTTCTTAAAAAGCAACAAATATCATATGGATATAGTCGGACAACGGCGATAGTATGCAGTAAATATTTTAGAAATCAAAGGCAATAGTGTATCATTCAACATTAATGAATAACAATAAATGAAATTTAAGTAAATAGAATGAATGAGTCACCCAAGAAAGGATGGAATAAGTTGATGTTTTTTCTGACAATGATGAATGATAGACAGTCCCTTGAATATTTGTATTATTCTCGGATCTAGTGAAAAAGTATAGACCAAAATCTCAGTGAAAATGTGATGTTTGTATCTTAGCATGAGATCCAATTCTCTTTCTCAAGTCAAAGTGTATTTTTTACAAATGAATATCACATGTCCCCTATAACTATGTTTCTTTTTATTTATAGGGAACATATTCCTGGAAACCCTAATGGTACAAATGTAAAGAATATGCACTAGAATATTCTCTATTAAGTCCTATCTTAACAATAGCCGTTATAGCTCTATCAAACATGCTCGACTTCATCCTCGATGACGTTTCCTCGACTTCAATCTTACTGACTCATCGACCACGGCCTTTGCTGATAATCAGATTACTTCAGCGTGGTGCCCCAAGAATGCTTTACTGATATCATTTCGACTAAAGATGGATTTTGGCCCATACAGTTAGTCCCTCCGCTCATTGAGTTCGTTGTTGCTAATGAGGTCGATGAGCGGACAAGGTCGTTCGTGATACGACTCTATGGAGTTGGTTGGGGTCGTGTTCGCGGAGATAAGTCTATATGGCCTTTTGAGGTCCGCATATTTTGAATTCCTTGAATTACCTAGGAAGTCAGTTATAGTCATCTGATCCAAGAGTGAAGGTGATGTCATGACATCATGCGTCATAATGACGTCGTTTTTCGATGCATTGCATCGATTCATGTATGACCCTCGATTGGATCTGTCATTTCATTTCCCGTGCTAATCATGACCGTCATTTCGATCTTGGTGCCTCCCAAACCTTATAAATAGGAGAGGGTTTGTTGTTTTTGGAACTTTTCTAAACCTTTTTTTCTTTTTTTTTTATGTGCGTTAAGATGTGGCCAAGGGTTGATATATGATTGTTCGGGCGAAGTCGAATATAACCTTTCGTTAGATTGTGATTGAGGGCCGTTAGGTATTTGTTTGATCATGATCAGACATAGCCTTTTGTTAGATCGCGGCCGAGGGCTTGTAGGTGTTTGTTTGATCGTAATCGAACATCACCCTTCGTTAGATCACGACCGAGGGTCGGTAGGTGTTTGTTTGATTGTACGTAACCTTTCGTTAGATTGCGGTCGAGGGCCTGTAGGTGTTTGTTCGAGCGGGGTCGAACATAAACTTTCTTTAGATCACGACCGAGGGCCGGTAGGTGTTTGTTCGAGCGAGGTCGAACATACTTTTGTTAGATCGTGGCCGAAGGGCTGTAGGTGTTTGTTCGATGGGATCGAACATAACCTTAACATGAAAAAGATGTGCTGATAAGTGTGTTTCTTATTGCTTTGACATTGGTTCTTTGGTTACATGCTTGGAGAAGATTGCAGATTTTGGGCGTTGGCTGACATTCCAGTCCCAGTCTATCTAGTCCCTTCATTTATTGACTTAGAGAGTAATGTGGCCGGTAATGAAATAGTACCTATGATACTAGCTTCGCGTACTTTGATGCGAAGTCTTCCCTTTGCCGCCTCATTATAAACCTCATTGAGAAGACCTAATTGGGATAAAACTCAAGTGACGAAAAAAGAATACGACTTAGAGGACAGTTATTCTCTCAGAAGTTGAAGTATTTGAGGTGGATGATATTCCACTTTTTTGGTAGTAGCTTTCCTTCCATTGTCTCTCGTAGGAATGAACCCTTGTTCTCTTTGGCTGTGATTTTGTACAGACCATCCCAGTTTGTTCCCAGCTTTCCTTATCGGGGATCTTTGCTCATCGAGTTTTGGCTTTCAGTACGTTGTCCCCGACTTAAAGTGGTCGGACCTTTGCTTTCTTGTTGTAATAACGTTCTGCTTGTTGTTTTTGGGCGACCATTCTTATGTAGGCTATATCTCTTTGTTCCTCAATTTGTCGAGTTCCTGCCTTCTGCTCTCGTCGTTACTCGTGCCGCTTTCATGGGAGTGCCTTAGGATGGGTTCTCCGACCTCGACCGGTATTACTGCCTTAGTCCCATAGACCAAAGAGTAGGGCTTCTCTTCTGTGCTCGTCTTCAGAGTTGTTCGATAGACCTATAATACTTCTAGTAGTATTTACGGCCACATTCCCTTGGCGTCTTCGAGCTTTTTCTTCATGATGTTTAGTATGGACTTATTGGAGGATTCTGCTTGTCCGTTACCCGCTGGATGGTATGGGGTTGAGAGTATTCTCTTGATATGTCATTTCTCGAAGAATTCAACAGTTTTCTTTCCTATGAACTGGGGTCCGTTGTCACAGCTGATTTCTTGGGTAGGCCGAATCTGCATATGATGTTTTTCTGTATAAAGGTGATTACCTCATGTTCCCGTATTTGGGCAAATGCTCCTACTTTCACCCATTTAGAGAAATGGTCAGTTAAAACCAAAAGGAATCATACATTACCTCGCCCTGCTAGAAGGGAGCCCATGATGTCCATTCCACATTTGATGAGCGGCTAAGGGGAGGTGACCGAGTGGAGGTGTTCGCCAGCTTGGTGAATCATTGGGGCGTACTTTTGGCACTATTCGCATTTCCTCACGAAGTTTGCGGCATCCTTTTTTCATGTTGGGCCAGTAGTATCCCGCCCGTATAAGGCTTCTGACTAGTGCTCGACTACCAGAGTGAGATCTGCAATGGAATTCATGGACTTCTTTGAGGATACGCAGGGTTTGGTTCAGCCCAAGCAGTTCGCTAAAGGGGCGCCGTAAGTCCTCTTGTACAGGGAGCTATGAAGGAGACTGTATCTGGCCGCTTGCATCCTCTTAGTTTCTTGGCCTCTTTTTTGTCTCTTGGGAGTGTTTCGTCCTGCAAATATACGATAATACGATTGTGTCAGTTCCAAGTTAACTTTATGGTTCTTACCTTGACTTGGTCTAGTGATGAGTTGAGATGGTGGACTACAATTTTATCTTCGGTTATGATGCTCATAGTAGCTGCGGCTAGTTTGGCGAGGCCATCTGCTTCGGCATTATGTGCTCTCGAGATTTGATCAACCTGGCATTCGTCTAACTCAAGTAATAACTTGCATATTTCAGTCTGGTATTTTTGCAATCTTTGTTCGTTGATTGGAAAGTCCTGTGATTTGGTTGACCACGATCTTGGAATCACGGTGGAGTTTCAACCAATTCGCTCCATATTTGAGTGCTAGCCTTAGCCTTGCAATTACGGCCTTATACTCGGCCTCATTGTTAGTCATATCCGGGCACCTTATGGACTGGAGAATTATTTTTCCTGATGGGACATCGAGTACGAGTCCCATTTCGGATCGTGATGCGTTGGATGCGCCATCGGTGTATAGGACACAAAGATATTGTGTTTGGAGGGAAGCTTGGACGACTTCCCTTTTGACTTCAGGAATTATTTTTGCATTGAAGTCGCGACGAAGTCGGTGAGCACTTGTGACTTTATCGACGTTCATGGCTGGTATGTGATTGTTCTCACTTAGCTCGGTGTCCCATTTGGATAGCCTCCCTGATAGCTTGGGTGTATGCAAAATGCTCCTCAGGGTGAAAAGTTGTGACAACCAAGATGGGGTGGCATTGGAAATAGGGTCTAAGCTTCCGTGAAGCTACGACCAAGAACAGAGCCAATATTTCGAGGTGTGGGTACCTCGTCTCAGCGTTGACGATGTTTTGCTAATGTAATAGGTGGGAGATTGCGTACCTTTATTTTAACGGATCAAGACTGTGCTCACTACTACCTCGGATACGGCTGGATAGACGAGGAGTTGCTCCCCAGGTTCGGGGTAAGAAAGTAGGGGCGGTGATGACAAGTATGCCTTTAATCCTCGTAGATCCTGGACGCAGTCAGAAGTCCATTCGAGGCCGTAGTCCTTCTTGAGTACGCCAAACAATTTATGACATATATCCGACGACCGCGAGATGAACCTTGATAGGGCGGTGATATGACCAGTCAACCTTTGGACTTGTTTTTTAGCGGTTAAGAGTACTAGTATCCCATCCATAGATTTGATTTGGTCTAGCTTGACCTCGATCCTTCAATGTGACACCAGGAAACCCAAGAACTTTTCCGAGGCTACGCTAAACGCGCATTTCTCCGGGTTAAGCTTCATTCGGTATCATCTGAGTATGTCGAAAGTTTCTTTCAAATGACCGATGTGATCCTCTGTCCTTTTGAACTTGACCAATATATCGTCTATATAACTCCCTCGTTTTACCGAGATGTTCCTTGAACATCTTGGTTACCAAACTTTGATAAGTAGCCCTCGTATTTTTCAGTCCAAACGAGATACTCTATAGAAATACGTTCCTTGGTGGGTGATGAACGTGGTCTTCTATTGGTCTTCTTCCTCCATGAGAATTTGATTGTAGCCTGAGTAAGCGTCCAAGAAACTCAATAGTGCGTGCCCGACTGTTGTGTTGATGATTTGGTCGATGAGGGGTAACGGGAACGAATCCTTCGGGCATGCTTTGTTCAGGTTTGTGAAATCCACGCACATCCACCATTTCCCATTTTTCTTTTTGATTATCACTGCATTGGTAATCCACTTTGGGTATTTCGACTCCCTAATAGAGTTGCTTTCTAAAAGTTTTTCCACCTCCTCACAGACTGCATCGTTGATGGTGGAGTTGAATTTACGTGCCTTATTGAGGGTGGAATGAGTCGACGTTTAACTTGTGTGTGGCGATTTCCTTTGGGATGCCCGGTATATCTGCTTGACTGAAAGCAAATACATTGGCTGAATTTACCTGATTCCTGGAGTTTTCAGCCGATATAAACCTTCCTACTATGATCGTCGAGCTCCAATTGAACGGGATCGAGGTCTTCTATGGTCGAACCTGCAACCTCGACCATGTCGGGATCCATGATGACATTCCCGGTCTCTTCTTACTTCAACCTCGACCCTATTGATTACTATGCCTTCTTTTCTCTATCTTTTCTCTGTTGGATGGTCGTGCTATACAAGTCAATGCGGTAGCATTCCCGAGACGTGTGTTGTTCTCCGCGTATAGTGAATATCCCCTTTAGTGTTGGGAATTTAATTACTTGGTATAGGCTGGATCAGATGGATCTTATGGGGTGTATCCATGGTCTTCCAACTATGGTGTTGTACGCAGCGGCCTGGTCCATGATGTGGAATGTCATTTCCGGAGTCATTCCGACGGCGAAGACAGGGAGTGTAACTTCCCCGGATGTTCGCTCAACTACATTATTAAAATCAGTTAGCGTAATGCAGAGCGACACTATCTTATCCTCGAGCCTTATTTGGGTAAGGACTCGGAGATGGATAATGTATGCACCGATTCCATCGTCCACCTGATGCGTTTGACATCGCAATCTAAAATGCGTAAAGTAAAAATGATGGCACCATTATGAGGGAAAGTCAAACCTTCGGCATCTGACTCGTCGAAGATGATACTTTCTTCGAGTTCGCCGTACCGTTCGCGAGTGATAGACTGCTTGGGTTTGTGAGTGGCGTTGAACTTCATGGAATTTATAGAGGAGTCGTCGTCGTCGTCGTCGATGATCATGTTGATGGTACGAGCTGGCGATGGCGGTTTCAGCGGGATTTGATATTCACGTCCTTTGGCGAAGTTGGTCCCTCCCCTATCGCTTAATAGATCTTTGAGGTGCCTTTGCCATAACATGTTTACGACTTCCTGTCTGAGGGCGATACAGTATTCTGGTTTGTGCGCGTGTACCTGGTGGAACTCATAGAGGGTGTCAGACTTTCTAGTGTTCAGGTCTGATCTCATCTTTAGTGGCCACTTCACTTTTGTTCCGAGTTTTTCAAGAGCGTAGATGATTATGGTAGGCGACATACAAAAATTGTGAGCAAATAATAAATGAGGCATACCTTTTTCATTCCGATAACTCCTTGTCCTTGGCCTGGACGGGCCTTTTACATAGTGGAGGGAGGGTGCGGCGGCCGCCCTGACATATGGTTGGTGTCGTTCCATGTTAGGTCGCGGAATCGGATGATCTCTTCTGGTACTGTCTCTTCGTTCTCTTTTGGATTCGGCTTGTACCGAGGTTAGCCGGTGATTTAGTCCGTTGAGATCATCCTCGTCTGCTCGGACCTCGGCACAATAAGCATTGTGAATTTCGTCCCAAATGGTTGGAGGAAACTTTATCGATCGATTCAACAGTTTTCTAGGTCCTCTTGAACCCTCTCTCCTCAACCCATTTTGAAAAGCTGCGACCGCCATCCCTTCGGATACATTTGGCAGAGTCATCCTTACTCTATTGAACCGGGCAAGGAAGTCCCTTAGTCCCTCTCCCAAGGACTGCTTAATAGCAAATATGTCATTTACTCTCGCCTCGGCATTCTTGGCTCTGGCATGGAGGATTACGAACTTATCGGTCATTTCTTCGAAAGTTTCTATGGCGCGGGGTGGTAGCTGTGAATACCATGTTAATACCCCTACCATGAGGGTTTCACCAAACTTCTTCAGCAAAATGGAGGACATTTGTTCCTTGGCGAGGTCGTTGACATTCACGACTGTGACGTAGTGAGTCAAATGATCTCCAAGATCAGTCATTCCGTCGCATATCCTGAGGTAGGGCGGCATTTGAAGGTCTTTGGTATGGCATGGGGGGCTTAAACATTGTTGTATAGCTGCTCTACGAACTAGCCGGTGTCCCTTTTCCGCAGCAACTTAGGAGTGCCCGACATCTTGTCAACTCATTCTTGGTGTTCTTTCGTCTGGTCTCGAAGTGACTTGTTTTCATTCTCCATTTATTCCATCCTCTTTCGAATGGCAGCGAAAACGTTATTACCTGCACTATCAGTAACATTGTGAGTTATACCTATCGTTGGAGGGAGGGGTCGGTTTCACTGCTCATTTGTTTGTGTATCGTGTAAACCCTTGCGGTTTCTGTAGTCATGCTTGGGGCGGGTTTCTGAGGGTGCTTGCTAGAGTGTAGGTCAGCCATGCCTCGAGGAGTTTTTTCACAGTTGGGGGCGTCCCTCCTCTATAGACGTGAAGGCCCCTTTTCCGCTGGGTTTTGTTATGCTGCAGTGTGGGGGTGGTGACCTCCTTGCCTAAGGGACTCGTTGGGCGTCGTGTCTTCACCTACTGTTTCACAACTTTCGTTGATGACATTCATGAGGTTGGTTGGGAAGTCACTTGTTATTTTTTTCCTTTCTTCTTGGTTACCTGCCATGTAAGGTTTTGTATACACAAAGAAAGGAGATCTCGGGGTTCTTTTTTACGCGAGTGACTTGCATTATTTGTAGATCCAGAGAAAACTAAAAATTTAACTAAGAAATCCCCACAGACGGCGCCAAATATTTTGGCAAAAAAACATAGATCTTGGTTCAAATAATTAAATTTATATAAATGTGGGTTAATCTTAGCTAACAATAATATCCTTAAGATGGAGTTCTTAAAAAAGCAACAAATCCTGTATGGATATAGTCAAACAATGACAATAACATGCATTAAATCTTCTAGAAATCAAAGGCAATAAACATTGAATATCAATGGATAGCAATAAATGACATTTAGGTAATTTGAATGAATGAGTCGCCCAAGAAAGGATGGAATAAATGGATGTTTTTTTCTGAAAATTATGAATGATAGACAATCCCTTAAATATTTGAGTTATTCTCGGATCTAGTGGAAAAATATAGACTAGAATCTCAGTGAATAGATGATGTTTGTATCTTAGCAATGATATCTGATTCTCTTTCTCAAGTCAAAGTGTGTTTTTTTGCAAATGAATATCACATGTTACCTGCAACTACGTCTTTTTCTATTTATAGGGAACATGTTCCTAGAAACCTTAACAGTACAAATGTAGAGAATATCTCTATGTTAACACTAGCCTTAATAGCTCTGTCAAACATGCTCGACTTCGTCCTTGATGAGGTCTCCTCGACTTCAGCCTTTGCTAATAATCAGATAACTTCGGCGTGGTGCCCCAAGAATACTTTACTAATATCATTTCGACTAAAGATGGATTTTGGCTCATACAAAAACTAATCAAAATTTATGATGAACACTTACATATTAACCTAAACCTAATTAAAATTTACATAACTAGTCTCAATTTAAATATTTGCAGATATTGTTAAATGTATTATCAGTGTGTAGAAATTAAACTAAGACAACAAAGTGACGTGCGCGTGTATATCATCAAGTCATGCACAGTTGCTGTAGTAATAGCACTGGACTTTCCATTATCTCACTGCCTATATCTCTCTCCTATTTATTCCAAGTAGCTGACTATTAACACCACACCCCGCCTTTGATGACCTATATCATTCCATCACAATTCACACACAACTAGGAACACCAGCGATTTTAATTTTACCTTCTCTACAGCTGTTGCTTCTTCTTCTTCTTCTTCTTCTTCTTTTTTCGGTGTTTCCTTAAGGGTCAAGCACTACAATATGGCCAAAGGAAAATTGGCGGTGGTCCTTTTGATTTGTGTAGTAGCAGTATGTACTGTGAACGCTACCAATTACAAGGAAGAAGAAGAAGCTGACAGAATAATATCTTTGCCAGGTCAACCTAAGGTGTCGTTTCAACAGTATTCAGGCTATGTCACTGTCAATCAAATTGTTGGTAGAGCTCTCTTTTACTGGCTTACTGAAGCTGAAAATGAACCTTTGTCTAAGCCTTTGGTTGTTTGGCTTAATGGAGGTCAGATCTCCCTCTCCCTATATCTTTAACTTCTACGGACCGACAATATATATATATATATATATATATATTTTTTTAAGATAATCAAATGATAACAAACATTCTATAATGTTAATGTATATAACGTAAAGTCATACTACTATATAAGCACTTGTCTCTGCATGTTTGAGTTGCACTGGTGTTTGTTTTTCCGCTAGTGTACAAGAACAGTTTGGGTGAAGAAGGTATGGTTTAATTGATGTGGGGTCTGATTTCTGAAAACAATGAGCTCAAATTTTATCTTTGTGTAAGTTCTTTCTATTTCGCACGTACACATCCTGGGGGGGGGGGGGCTAATGCCTGACAG